>MU666424.1:135330-152039 GCA_026770625.1 Nicotiana glauca | reverse complement strand
CACCTATTTGAATCATAACACATAGAAAATACCTTTCAACCCTCCATTATTTGGGCTATTCAACCAAGTAAGAATATTTTCTTTCCTTAATATTTTTGACCTTCAAAGTGGTCTCCTCGACTCAATGATTTCATCATAATACATTTACAGAAGCGATCTCAGCTCCCAGACTTATCTAACTAGTATGACAAATAGATTTCCCCTCATAAGCCAATTACCCACTAGCTTTACACTTAGTTAATATTTTTGTATACCTTCCACTGCCATACACATAACACAACCATTAAGTCTTCCAAAGTCTGAACTCATACCACCACACGTAATGTACTACACTTCCCAACTAGGAATACGAAAAATATTCTTCACGCACCCATAACTCGGGCCACACATCGAATCACAATAGGAATCGAACACTTAATGGTTCATCTATTATCCAGTAGATTTCTTCGTCACTACCAAGACATAGGCAAAGATCCGGCCTCAAGTACTTCAAACTAGCCCAACATCAAACTCACGGAGATTACATCTCGCCCCTTGATCGGGGAAATTACAAGCCATCAAGGCACATCTAATACTGAGCGCTCATGCGCGCATGCGAACGCATGGAAGGAATTTCAAGAGTTACATTTCAAGTTGAATCAAGGACGCATGATAAGAATTCAAGAATGTGAAGTTTTTCCTAAAGGTTCTGTAGCCTCTCGAGGATAAATATAGACGTCTCCGTACCGATCCGCGAGACTCTACTAAACCTGCTCATGACTCGTGAGACCTAGTAACCTAAGCTCTGATACCAACTTGTCACGACCCAAATCCCAAATACGGTCGTGATGGCGCCTCTCATGAATACTAGGCTAGCCAACAAAACAAACGCTTCCTTTTAACAGTTATTTAACATTTATAAAACTAAAACATGATTAGCATAATCAAAAGTGCGGTAAACAACGATAACAACAGGGAACCATCCCGTCACAACCCGACATCGGGGTGTCACTAGTCATGAGCTACTACAAAGTTCACTAAAAATACTAAAAGTACGGAAATATGAACAAAGTCTGAAAGTAACAGGAACAACATAAAATAAGGAAGAAGATCTGGTGCCGCGACTAGCGGTCACCTGACTCAGCCATGAGAACAAATCTTCAAACAGCTCAAAACCCGCTACCGGGTGGTCAAGTACATGCATCTGCACACGAGGTGCAGAGAGTAAAGTGAGTACTCCGACCGAGTGAGTAATAAAAGTAACTACAATCCGAAGATAAGAAAATCCAGTAAATACACAAAGTAAGTTAAAATCCAAATATACAACAACATATGGAACTGAGCAGCTAAACACCAGTATAGATACAAATACATGAATACAATGCAATGCATGTGATGGTACATTCCAGTACCCACTGCGGCATACAGCCCGAGCCATCCATATTTATTTATCATCGACGGCGCTCACTGGGGGTGTGTACAGACTCCGGTGGGGCTCCTACAGCCCAAGCGTAATATCTTGGTCAGTCATTGTTACCTGACCGGTCAGCCATTGTTACCTGACCAATTTATATCACATAGTACCATTGTTACCACTGTTCCAAGTGTATATTACAGTGTCATTGTTACCATTGTTTCAAGTATAACATATAGTGTCATTGTTACCATTGTTTCAAGTATAACATACAATGTCATTGTTATCACTGTTTCAAGTCACTTTATAATCAATCCAGAAAATAATATAGTAAGCCCCTTGGGCATTTACAAAATAGAAGTTTCCGACCCGAAATACATTTAAAATGTCATTTAAGTTTTCAACGGTTAGAATTATGGCCGAGTTTGCAAAACAACATTTAAAACCTTGGACTGAAGTTAGATGATATGCAAATCATGCTATGCAACAATATCAATCCTCGAAAGATTTTACAAGTCGGCACAAGGCCCCAAACATGGAAATAAGCCCAATTCACAGTAATATAGTATGCGTCTCAATCGCCAATATAATAGAAATATAACTCGGGGTGGACCACGTCACGATCCCCAATAGCAAACGACCCCGCACTCATCATAGAATGCGTGTCACGCCTCAATATAGCGTTACGATGTGAAATTCTGGGGTTTCAAACCCTCAGAACAACATTTAAATCTATTACTCACCTCTAGCCTGCCAAATACTACTCCGCGATGCCCTTTCCTCTCGTATCAACCTCCTCGTGCATCGAATCTATCTAAAACCATAATGAATACATTACAATAGGCTAAGGGAACATAACCAAATCGAAAAGACTCGAAAAATATCGAAATTTGTAAAACCCGAGCCCCGGTCCCACTTCTCAAAAAATTACGAAAGTCACATCAACGGATTCCTCGTCTCGCCACGAGTCCGTACATATAAAATTTACCAAAATCGGAGCTCAAAGAGCTTTTCAAATCCCAAAATTTCATTTTCAAAACCAAGCCCTAATTCTTCAAGCTTTCACCCAAAATGAGTAATCTAGTTAGGATATTTGATGATAATCCCATATTATTGTCTAACAATGACCACAAGTGACTTATCTCCAGTTTTCACATGAATTCTTACTCATCAATCACCCAAAAACGAGATTGAAGACTAGGTATAGAATCTTACCTCTTTGATGAAGAACTTGTGATTGGGTTATTCGATTCTTGAAGATTGATGCAAGATTGGATGATTCAAATGGTGAGTTCCCCCACAAGATTTGACATGCTTTATATCGGGGCTTAGGTCTGGAGAATTTAAACTAAGTACTTTCTTCATGATCTCCATAATTACATGCCTTAACAATATATGTGGATTTGTTTTGACACTGAGGCTCATTTTTTTGGACTCTTATGATTAATTCTCGTATGCTGGAATTTTATGATGACTATGTTAGTTTCTTTAACTCTAGAGTGAGGTCTGGGCAGTTCTAAGTGGGTCATGTGCATTGTGTGAGGTGGGATTTTAGTATACTTTGTGCCAGTAGCAGATTCAGGATTTTAAAGTCATGGGTACTCGTCGAAAAATATTCCAAAAGAAGAGGAAAAATGAGTTTAGTTGTGTGTGCTCACTCAATATTTATCTAAATAGTTTTATAATTATATATGCAAATTTACCAAATATCGTCAAAGTTAATGGGTACTTAAGCACCATAGGTGCCCATGTGGATACGTCATTGCTTTGTGCCATCCTTGCTAGTCTAGAACTTGCCCCGTGTTTGAGTCAAAGAGAAATAATTAAGTCTTGTATGTTTAACAAGTGAGATGGGCTTTCTTTTTGATTGACCATTTAGCCTATTTGCCTACCAATGCTAATATTATCCGTATTCACCATTTTTGAGCATGTAGACCTTTTATTTGGTAATCACATTAAAAGTCGAACCCCTTTTGTTCTTAATCAAATCTTTTAAACCTTTACCTCCAAAAGAACTTAAGTAGATAGAAGAGTAAAGAAAGATAGAGAGTAGATTTTGAGTGGAACCATAGAAAGGCCGACAAGGTGCACTTATGTATAAAAAAAGGATACTAGCCAAAAATGCCAAATTAAGGAGTGTGAAAAACAAATACCTCTCATATCTTTATCTGGGTTAGTGAGTATCTATATGTTGATGTGCTCAATGGAGAAAGGGGTTAAATGTTTATAGTTGGCAAGACATTAAAGTGGTCATGAAAAGAAGGTGCTTAGAAGTGTAGTGTATTAAAGTGCTTAGGAGAGTTAGTCACTACTTTATCAAATATATTCTACCCGTCCTTAGCCTACATTTCAACCTATAAAGTCCTACTTGATCCTAGACTTTGCGAGCTTAGAGTATTCAAGTCTTACACTATGAGCAAGCCTATGGTATGAACTTAGGTGGCATAAGAATTTCTTTGTAAGAGTGAGCGAATTATTTCAATATTTGAGTCGTTAGACAATACATGAATTTATACTTGAGTGCGTGGACTACTTTCTCTGTGGTTTGTTGGTTAAAGCACATGATTTCCAAAGGATTGGCATAAACCTTTAATTTTGATTTGGTGCAAGGAGCGATTCATAGTGTGGAATGCATTGGAGTCAAGTTTTGAGGCGAGAATGTTAGAAAGAGTCATATGAATAGTTTAAATATCTTGGCATGAGTTTAAAACTTGAGGAATTGTATGAAGAATGCATATGCTTGATTCTAAGTATTGGTATAAACCATTGTCATTGGTGTGATATTTGAGTATTTTTTTTGTTGAAATGTGTTTCATGCTATTATGCTTAATTTTGAAAGTTGCTCGAGGACGAGCAAAAGTCTAAGTGTGGGGTGATGATAATATGCGAGATTTGCATGTAATCGAATATGTTTTACCCCTACTTTGATGTGTTTTTTGAAGGTTGACAATGACCAATAGAGCTTAATTATTGAAGTTTGTTGTGTAGGAAGACAAAAGTGGGATTAGAGATAACGAAGCTTTGGCACGATCTTTATGAGTCTTTTTTTTTGTAAATAACTGCTTTTATTACCAAGTAAATATTTATAGTATATACCAAGAGACTAAACTAATGTACTCTCCTTTGCTGGACATGAAGCCCCAACGTACAGATACTATACTGCCCCATAAACACCTGTATTCCTTGCTAGATTATACTGGGTACTAGTTCATATTACATAAGTAGGAATCAAATTTGTTTACAACTTTGAGCTCGTATATGAATCTCCTACACTATCACTTTCACTATACTCGCAACATTGACTTTTTCCTTTTGAAATATACTCTTATTCCTAGTCGGCCAGACATGATAAACAACTGCAGCCAAAGTAATTCTGTACAGCTCTGCTTCAGCACTCTTTCCTGCTGCTTTCTCCACTGCTCATTGTACTTCTTCGTGCCATTGTTTTTTCCTTCTCACAATCCCTTGCCAATGTAACAATTTCTGCCATATTTCCCATGCTACATCACACTCAAAGAAGAGATGTTGAACAGTTTCATTGCTCCGCTGACATAGTGAACATACTGTTTCATCCATTAATCCCCATCTAGCAAGTCTTTCCTTGGTAGCTAGTCTATCTAGGATTTCCAACCTTAGGATAAAAATCCATTTAGGCATCCCCTTGTTATTGCATACTAGCTCTCTCCATGACACCTTTTGGAAGCCTCCTTGTATTCTTTTGTACAACAGTTTGGTGGAGAACCTAACTAGTTGTTGCACATCTTTGTCTGAATATCCTGCCTCTTGGAATTGTGTCTTTGCTTTGAAAATCTTCTGTATTACCCAGGATGCATTCCTAGTCTTTGTGTCCCAAATACAATTCCCTTTTATATAATACGTATGAACCCACTGCACCTACATTTTCTCTTTCTTTTTACATATATTCCATAGCAACTTACAAATAGTTGCTTTGTTCCCTATCTCTATGTTGATGAAGTTTAGTCCCCCTGCTGATTTAGGTGCACATAGTTTGTACCAAGCAATCAGTGCCTTTCTCGTTGGTTTAACATTCACAGTCCATAGAAATATCCTGCATATTGTCTCAATTTATTGTATAATCTTCTTTGGTTGCATGAAGACTTGTGCCCAGAAATTTTGAAGTATTCCCAATAAGCTTTTGATCAATGTTGCTCTGCTTGCATCAGATAATAACTTGGCTATCCAGCATTGCACTCTACTCAGCATCTTGTCAATCAAGGGCTCACATTGGACTATTGTCAGTCTTTCTGTACTCAATGGGACACCAAGATATCTAAAGGATAGTCACTTTTAGTATATCCTAGTATTTCCAGGATCCTGTTCTGCACCCTGTTGTCAACTCCACCAAAGTATACACTGCTCTTGCTTTTATTTGCTACTAGTTCAGAATCTTTAGAAAATCTTTAAAACTGATTGTGAATTTCCACCACAGATTTCTCCTCTCCCTTGCAGAATAACAGTAGGTCATCAGCAAATCCTAGTTGTATAAGATTCAGTTTGGCACACCTTGGATGGAATTTGAAGTTTTTGTTACTTTCAAGCCGCTTGAGTAATCTACACAAGTACTCCATTGCTATGACAACAAGCAGTGGTGAAATTGGATCTCCCTGCCTTAGCCCTCTCTTTGTTTCAAATGTCTTGATTGGCTTCCCATTTACAATGATTGAGTAAGATACTATACTTATGCAAGCCATCACCCAATTTACATATTTTTCTGGAAATCCCAGTAGCCTCATTTCTTGTTCCACATAAGCCCATTCTACTGAGTCATAGGCCTTCTGCATGTCTATCTTTAGCATACATCTGGGTGATGTATTCTTCCTGCCATATCCTTTGATCAATTCATGGTTCATTATAATATTATTTGTAATCAGTCTTCCTGGTACAAAGGCTGTTTGGCAATTATCTATCACCTCTGGCAAGACTTCCTGTAATCTGTTTGTTAAGATTTTGGATATGATCTTGTACAGAATAGTGCAACACGATATAGGTCGAAACTCTTTAATGTTGCTGGGATTTTTCACTTTTGGGATCAGTGTTATAGTAGTACAGTTGAGTTGCTTACACATTTCTGGATTGTCAAAGAATTACAATACTGCTTGAGTCACCTCCTTGCCTATAATATGCCATGTTCTCTTGTAGGAAAAAGCATTGCACCCATCACAACCTGGAGGTTTGTTGTCATCAATATTCTAGAGTGCTTGTTTAATATCTTCTTCTGTTACTTTTATTATCAGACTCAATTGTTGCTGTCTATTCAGGTTGTTCCCCTGATTCAATACTTCTGAGTTTATTGCTGGCAATTGTACTACTGATATTCCTAGTAGATTTTTGTAGAAGTTTAGTATTTCATCTTCCACATCTGTAGATGTATTTAGTAGCTGCCCTGTATTATTAAACAAACAACCTATATTGTTAGTGGCTTGTCTATTCTTAGTACATGCTTAGAAATATGTTGTGTTTGCATCTCCCAGATTGAGCCATTTGATCCTTGACTTTTGCTTCATAATGCTTTCCTCAATTTCAATCCATTTAGCTAGGTCCTTCCTTGTTTCTTTTTCTTGTGTTATACCTTCTGTACTGCAGCCAGGTCCATTCATTTGCTTCTAAATCCCCTCCAACTTTATTCTTGCTTCTTGAATTCTTTGCACTGTATTGTTGAATTCTTACCTATTCATCTGCTTCAGTTTGCTCTTTAGCATCTTGAGTTTCCTCCATAATCTGGTCATTGTTTTTCCTTCTTCTCTTTTCCTCCAGCATTCATACACATCATCCTCAAATTCTTTATGTTGCACCATATAATTAAAGAACTTGAAAGGTCTCCCTCCATTCTATTGCTCATAGTCCATTGTTAGACTTAATGGACAATGATCTGAAAACCTAGGTTGCAATACCCTTCTTTCCATTACAGGCCATTTTTCGATCCAGGAAACATTAACAAGAATTCTATCAATTTTGTTGTGGACATGGTTGTTAGTCCATGTATACTTCTTTCCTATTGTCTTTAATTTAGTTAGTCCATTTCTCTAGATAAAATCTTTGAAATCTTTCACTTCAAATTCCTGTACTGGTGTCCCTTGAGCCCTATCTTCACTAGTCAATATGGTGTTGTAGTCTCCCATTAGCACACAAGGACCAATAGTACCAGCTATTGCTTTTTCCATATCTTCCCATAGTCTTTTCCTATCTTATATTGTATGCATACCTTAGACAACATCAAATCTGAATTTATTGCCATTTTGCCTCTCTGTGACTTCCCCTATTATGTATTGTTGGTGCATTTCATACCCTTCAAAGTCCACCCTTGCTTGATCCCACGCAATCTATATTCTACTATCTGGAGCTTGTGAATAATTTGCTATCCATCTCCAGTTATTGAAGATCTTTTTTATGATACCTTTTGTTTTTGTTTCTTTAACTCTATTCTACAATATTGCTATAAGCACTACCTTATTCTCCCTAATAAAATTTTTTAGTTCCTTTTGCTTATACACCTTATTCATACCTCTAACATTCCACACTATGAAGTTCATCATTATATATTGCTTTGATTGGTATTACCCCCTCTGCCTCTAACCCTAGGCAATTTCCTCTCTTTGTTTTGCTCCCTTGTAGTATGGACTAGACTTTGTGCAGTATCTACCAAAGTTGTGAAAGCATTACCAGCGTTAATTTCCATCTCATCACTTCTATCTCCATTCTTCTTTGTAGCAGATTTGCCTTTTGCCAATTGCCATTGTTCTTCCTTTAAATTATTGTTTTGTTTCCCATCACTGACTTCTTCCAATTGCTCCAAGAATCTGCCTCTTGTATCAATTTTATAAGTATTGAGATCTAAATTTCTTACAACTTTCCATATCTTTCCTTGCTTCTGCATACCAAATGGTTGCTGCCACCTCTTGCTTCTGAACTTCCTTATTGTGGCATGAGTGACCAATTTGACTACAAGGTTGACAGTATTGGGGTTTCCAACCATACTGTACCAGTTGCTGAATCACTTTACCATTAGAGTCAGCCAGATTAATTGTCCCAGGTAGTGTTCTAGTTATATTCATTTCTATAAGGATCCAAGCATAGGAGATCCTATCAGCCACAGTTGTGCAAACATCAACATACGAAGGCTTCCCTAGGCCACTTCCAATTTTGTTAAGTGCCTTATTACTCCAGTAGCTCAGTTGGAGTTTTGGGAATTTAACCCATAGTGGAATAGTTTTCAAAACATCTTCATTAAAGTCAAATCCCTCAGGCCAAGCTTTTAGTATTATAGGTGTACTGTTCATAGTATAAGGCCCATTCATCAACACTTCATCTCTTTCTTCAACACTATTCAACAAAATTGTAAAATATCCATCACTATGATATAATACCTTAGGTTTTCTGATTTTTCCCCATTGAGCGGCAACAAATCGTTCAATAGCTCCTATAGTTGGAGTATTTCCAACGACATACATTATTAGAGCTCGATTCAATTTCTGCTTCTCCTTAGCTATATCCTCTTCCAGGATTTCTACTACTACTTCACCCTCTTGTATCACCGGTGGAATATATGTTAGATCCATTCCTTTTGCAGCTAATTTATTGTCATGAAATAATCCAGCCCATGACCTTCCCAAATTGGTTGGTTTCATCTGATTCTGCTTGTCTTCCTCAGTTCGTATATTCACTATTCCATTGCTTTGCTCCTTTATAATACTGTTTGTTACTGTTTCATTGGCTTTTGCTCGGCTAGTGCTTGCATCTCCAATGGCAACTGGCGATACATTCATCCTGGGCATCCCTTGATTAGCAGGGTTCACTAGATTACCTGAATTAACACGATTGCAGCTCAGATCTGGCCAATTTATCTCACAATTACTGTTGAGAACCAGTTCCTCTTCCTGCATTTTCCCCTTTGCATGTTGTTTTCCTTGTTCCTTTGAGCTACTTTCCTTGCTTCCGCGATCAATTACTGGCAATTTTGTCTAACGTGCGCCGAGAGAAAATAGGTGTATATTGTTGGTCATAATGTTACTAAATGATTTTTATGAGTCTCTTGAATTGCTATCTAGGGTTAGTTTGAGAGAATAATTCTAAAAAATTACTGTTTTTGATCAAGAGATAATTGTAGTAATAGGATAACACACGGTAAATGGAGAACAAATCGGCGTGAGTATATTGAACATGTTAAGCGTTCATCCTGATAACTGAGGAAATCATAATCCTAACCTTTTTTTCTTCTCTTTAGTTGATAATCTTATTACTTTAGTATTTTTTCGAGTTAAGTTGTTTAAAACAAAAATCTTAATCTTTATCACTCGAAAATTGTTTGATTTTATTTTCTTAGTGATAGCTAAGTCTTAGTTCTCCATGAGATTCGACCGTGAACTCATAAGGTAGGTTATATTTACAGGGAGTGCTTATCCTTTTTAGGACGGCGTAATCACTATGCAAACTCAAATGAGGGAAATAACGGTATGAGTTTGACCAATTTATTTGAAAAACACATTTCTAATTTTCTAAAAGTTTGGCCTTACATTATTTCTTTTGACCGCAAAAGTAATTTTTTTTTTTAATAAATAAAATTGTTCGGTCTTTCTGAGGGTGTTGTATTTCTCAAGATAGAGTACAATAGGTGGACTTGGCCTTACCTCAGATTACAACATTAGGATAAGATCTATATCCTTCAAAAAGAGGGGGGAGGGGGAGTCTATCGACAATCCCATCGTCGGCAAAAATTATATTCTACTTCTAGCTAGCTAACAAAAAAATTGGCGTTATTATATTTCAGCCTAATACCAGGCATTTGGCATTTGTCCAGATACTAGGAACCTATAACATACTGCTAGTATGGTTGATTATCGGGCGGATCGGGTGGATATTTTAATGGTTTGCCTTATCGATTATCGATTTATAAATGTACTAATTCGTTAGTCAACCGATAAGATATCGGATGAATTGGTATCGATTTAACGATTATCGGATTGTTATCGGGCAGTTTATCAGCTAAATCAAATAGACAATAAATCATATACCACTCGACACTCCAACAGTTTAAATAGCAACTGTTAGCCACCCAAAAGATCAGTAAGGCTACTCTCATAGTTTTGGGATTTATCTGAGTTTGACTTTGATTATTCAAAGGGTAATTTGTAGTCTTCTCCAATTCAAAGAAGTCATGTGCTGTTGAACTCACCAGCTGCCCAAATTCTTTCACGCAGAGAAACAACAATAACAACGATTCAGTAAAATCCCACCAGTAAAGTCTGCGAAGGGTAGTATATACGCAGAACTTACTCATACTCGAGGGAGTAAAAAGGCTGTTTTCAAAAGACCTTCGGCTTAAGAAGATTCACGCTGAGAAATGGTTGCTAAGTTAAATAAACTAATAAAGTCATGAAAATACAGCAAAGAAGAAGGCTTTGCTTCAATATATGAATCTTCTTTCCCTTCTCTTCTTTATGGGATTATTTTGATCTTTTGACAAATAAAACTTTCATCAGCATATATATACTCATTTACATTTTTATGTAAATGTAATAATTTTTAACAGGTTAACGGTTTATCCGATTAGTAAATTGAGTAATTCGCCCTCAAATCGATAAGCCGTTAACATAAAAAATTTAATCCGTTCAACTACCGTTAATACAGTAACCCGTTACAAATAAGCCAATAAGCCATTTTACGGTTCGATTATCTATTGCATTTCGGTTTTGGAACAGCCCTAACTGCTAGGGATGTTTATAATAAGTGCATTCCTGATTGTTATAGCTAGGTGGTCCGCCACTACCACAGAGGCTAGCCCACTTACTTTTATTGTTTCTATACTTTATAAAAAAAATAATTTGTCGTACATGAGCTACTCACAGACATGTCCAAAATTTGAAGTGTATATATATTAATTAGGTTTACATTCATATATTTATAAATATTTAATAAAATTCTTAATATAAATATAAATTTTGGACAAAAGCTAGTCACCGGAAGATTAAGGCTAATTGCGTATACTATTCCCCTTTCGCAAAACAATTGACTCTCAATCTTGCCTTCCACAATGCTATAAAACGTATGTAGCCATGCATATAACTCTCTGCGCTATTACATTATTAGCTACATAACTACCTAAAGTAAACAATAATGGAGCCGTGGAAAGACCTGAGCGGAATAGTAGTGATGGTGGCAGGGGCGTCCTCAGGAATTGGGCGAGAGTTGTGTGGCGAAAGCCGGCTGCAGCATCATTGCTGCCGCTCGTCGTATTGACAGACTCAAATCTCTCTGCAACGAGATCAACTCAGAGGGCACCCGGCGTGCATTCGCCGTTGAGCTTGACATCACTGACAATGGTGCTACCGTTGAGGCCGCAGTACAAATAGCTTGGGACGCCTTCGGACGTATTGATGCGTTGGTTAACAATGCCGGCGTTCGAGGTTGTGTATTATGATGTTATTTTTTAAAAAGAAATAAAAGATGTCTACATCTTGTTCTCCCTCGGTCTAAATTTATGTGGCATTTTTTTCTTTTTGGGGGTCCCAAAAAAAAAATGTTACTGTTCCATAATTAGAAATAATTTATCTTTAGCATTTCTTTTTCGCCCTAAATTGTATATTTTACGTTATCATCAACGCATGATACTTAAATCTCTATATCTATACAGGTAGTACAAGCTCTTCACTAAATTTGTCAGAGGATGAGTGGAACCATACATTTAATACAAACCTAAGAGGGGCATGTCTGGTGTCCAAATATGTCTGTAGACGTATGCGCAATGCTAAACACGGCGGAGGATCAGTCATTAATATATCTTCAGCTGCTGCACTGAACCGTGCACTACTACCGGGGAGTCTCGCTTATGCTTCTTCAAAGATGGCTCTTGACATGGTCACTAAGGTACGTACCTATAGGAATTTTATTAAGGGTGTTCAAGATTTGACATGCATGTCCGAAAAGGCTGCATCTACCATTGATTTATCTGCAATTTTCTTCTTTATTATACATATATTTGCATTAAGTATTCAAAAAACTAATGGCAGATAATGGCCCTTGAATTGGGAGTAAACAATATTAGAGTGAACTCAATAGCACCAGGAGTTTTCAAATCTGAGATAACAGAGAAGCTTGTCCAACAGAAACGTTTCCATAATGCTGTTTTCAAAGCCGTTCCTCTGAAAACTTTTGGAACAACAGATCCAGCTTTAACGTCAGTGGTCAGGTACTTAATCCATGATTCTTCAGAATACATATCGGGCAATGTTTTCATTGTCGATGGCGGAAGTACCTTACCAGGTATCCCCATTTTCTCATCACTCTAGAAATAACTGATGAAGACACATGAAGACGTTGAATCTGATCGTTTCTTGATCGGGAAATATACACTATTAGCTGCACAAATAAATGGATATGTACGTTAGAGAAAAAATAATGTTGGATTTGTTTCATTGAATGTATTAGTTGCCATACTGACAGTTGGTGCCAACTTTAAGGGGTTGTCTACATATTTCACCAACTATATATAATCATACCTTGTAAGAATACAAGTACAATATATATATAATGAACACTCACAATCCAAAATGCATTGTATTTAGAAATATGTTGTTCTGCCAGTATACACCGTTGTCTTGAGATCCTTCATGCACTCCTTTAAATCCCTCAATATTGCTTTATAAAATAGGGTACCATCAAATTGGTAGTATTCTCCTAGTAATGGTAATTATGTGGCATGTTTGAGAATAGATTATGCACAATATGAGTATATGTAATATTGTGGAAGAACCTATTTAGCACACCATAATATTTGTCTACGGTAGCTAGTGCACCTCATAGATGCATACAAGCCAAGCTAGACCTTGTGCCAAAGTAACATGATACAACACATACGTAGCTGCACTCACACCTACATCCGAAATGTAGATTTGTAGCCTCACCATCAGTATATTTCGGGCTATATGGAACAATAATAAAATCAACATCCAACATCCAAGTCGTCCCTCCCCCCTCCCCCACATATATATTTTTCATTTTTTCATTATCATTTCTTGCTCGTTACTAAGCAATATCCAAGTTTTCTTCATATGCTTTGATTTGACAACTTATTCATCGCCAAATTCTTTATGCATTTAAAGTCATGCTCCTTTTAATTTAAGTTATTTAAAGAGACCCTTCATATTAGATAAGATGCAAATGCCTAGCATTAATTAGGCTAAGATAAGATAGGCCAATTTTTTTGTTAGTTTAATCTCCCTTTGTTTCCCGAAGAAGGACATCTAGATATTTACCTTAATGTTGTATTGTTCAGTTCACATCAGATATGACAGAATGAATCGAAAAATAACATAATAATTCCGTCACTTTAAATCGGGGGTCATGTAAAATGGATATTATCATAGTTACGTGGGGATTTAACAATAAAATAAAATGGACATTTCATAGTTATATAATAACGTATTTAACAATAAGTACAATAAATAAAGTAACAACTGAAGCACACATGTCTTTAAAGTAACAACAAATATGACACACAACCCAAAATACTTATTACCACGAGTACTATTGAACATTAAACCAATTTAGGTAAATAGTAATCAGTGTTCAACTTTCAGAACTTGTTTTTATACCAAAAAACACCCTTATCTTGAGATCCTTCATCTTTCTCCTCATAGATGCACTTCTTAAAATCCCTCCATATTGCCTTATGAATTGGGGTACCATCAAATTGGTAATATTCTCCTAGTAATGGCTTAATAGATCTGGTCGCCTCCACTGCATGGTATTGTGGAATGGCTGAGAATAGATGATGCACAACATGAGTATCTGCAATGTGGTGGGTGACACTATTTAGTAAAACACCATGGTCTCTGCCTACAGTAGCTAGAGCTCCTCTTAACCAATCACACTCGAAAGAATCATAACGTCGCAATAAAGGATGATCCAAAAAAGAGGCTAATACATAAAAGTTTTTTGTGATTAGGAGGGGTACCCAATAGAAGCATACAAGCCAAGCTAGCCCTTGTGCCAAAGCAAGACGATACAACACATAAGTAGCTGAAATCACATGACCTGCATTTGAAATGTAAATTTGTTTCCTCTCGCGGTCATTATATATAGGGGCATATGGATCAAAATAACATGCAAAGAGATAATTAGGTTTGCCGAAGATGTTGAATGCCAAGTGCAAAGGCTCGTCAAGAATGATTGTGCAGGCAAGTGTGTGTATGGGGTCAAATTTGGCCCTATACGTCTCTATGTCGAAGGGTACACCCAGTAAGTATACGTCTCTATGTAGAAGGTTACGCCTAGTAAGTATACGTCTCTACGTCGAAAGGTACGGCTCGGACGCAAGGACGAAGGTAACGACAGTCAGAACTAGGCGTCCTCGCTAAGAGTACGTCGACCACTTTTTGTAATTTTTTAAATTAATTATTACTCCAAGGAAGTCCTTTCCCTATATAAAGGGGATCTTCCCATTGTAATAGGGCATCAATGTTATTCTTGAATAATACAACTCTCTCATTTTCTCCTACTCTCCCTCTATCTCTATCTCCAACGAACATCTTCTCTTGAGCTCATAATACCATCTTACAATATCAGATCTATAACGCTAACATCATTCTTACATCTCTGGGTCTATTATATTTGATTACGATTTACCCTTTCATATTTTTTGATTTTTTTCTATCTTACTAAGTATATTCTTAACTTTTGAGTCAAACAATTTGGGCCGTCTGTGGGGATTTCGAGAATAAAAATCATAGTATCCACCTAGAGATTAACCAACTACCTTTCTCTACACCACACGAAAACAACAGATGGCCGAAAACAACAATAGATCGAAAGCTATAGTGGGTGTCACAGCCAATCTTCTTGGTCCTCTCAACGAGGCCAGTGACGATGTCATTACAAATGCATCCCACAGCATCACACCAGGTGTAGAGATCTCATCTTCCCCATCTGAAGATCTGACGATCTTGCACGAAAATGGAGCTTCCACGTCTGTTTCTAAAGAAGCACCCTCGGTGGTAAAAAATCTACTGGAAGAGTGGCTAACAAGCACCCTAAGTGGCTTTCTTGAGAAATCGTCACAAGACAACATCAGACGTGTATCGACAGTAAACACTACTGTTTCCATGGGCGAACCTGAGTAACGAACCCATCGAGGCAAAGATCAGCGATGGTACGCTAACAACTATCCTAAAGAATATGGAAGAAATGGAAAATGAAAACAAGTCACTCCGCGACCAAATGAAGGAACACCAGGAGAGGGTCGACAAGATCCACGAAGCTCCCAAGTTGCTACCAAAACACGACATGGGAATGTTCGTAGAGCAACCATACACTGAAGAAGTTGCCACTTACTCTATCCCGAAGACCTTCAGGATGCCTCCTTACTTGAGGGTGTACGACGGAATCACCGATCCCGAGGACCATCTGATCCACTACGTCACTGCTGTGAAGGGCAACGACCTATCAAAAGAATAGGTACCGTCAGTGCTGCTGAAGAAGTTTGGCGAGACGTTGACAAGAGGGGCCTTGACATGGTACTCTCAGTTACCAGCTAAGGCAATATCAACATTCGAGGAAATGGCGAATAAGTTTGTCTCCGCCCATGCGGGTGCGAAGAAAGCGGAAGCAAGGGTCAACGACATCTTCGCCGTCAAACAAACCATAGGAGAAGGGCTCAGGGACTTCCTAGCCAGGCTTAACAGGGTAAGGATGAGTCTGCCAAAGGTATCGGAAGGTATGGCGGTTGCCGCTTTCCAGAACGGGCTAAGCAGAGACGGTTCGAGGGAGACCAAAAAGCTGCTGAGTCGCCTCATGAAATATACCCCTACCACATGGGAGGAAATCCAAAACGCCTATTGCACCGAGGTGTGAGCGGACGAGGATGATCTCAATGGGCCAACTCAACAGCTAACGGCGATACACTTAGAAACAAGGAGAGATCGACGCAACGAAGGATGATGAGAACAACTCCCACAGCCCAACAGAGACCGACATCAGTCATACACCAGATCCTCCCATCTGCCACCCAGACATACGGACGCGTTATAACGACATGTGCCCCACTCCGAAACGAAAGAGGTACGCCTCCCTTATTATCCGCACATAACTTTTGCGTGTCCCCTTCAGAAATAGTATATGCACTGGAGAAGCTAGGCACCAAGGTGCAGTGGCTGTGAGCACGTGATTTTTACCCCAAGTAAAAGAATTCCAAAATCAAAATAAAATAACTTTTGGTTGCAATTGTGTGACTCGTGTGAAATACCAGTGTTGGTTAAATTGGATGAATGAAGATAACAAGGGAATTAATTAGAAAAATGCCATT
>MU666424.1:30665-120450 GCA_026770625.1 Nicotiana glauca | reverse complement strand
CGTGGTTCTAGCACGGTCGCTCAACTGTTGTATTTGATTTTATGTGATTTCAAAACATGTTCTAACCTATGTGCCTTTTATTAATAACCCACTTTTATTTTTATTTTAATAGGAATTGCAACGTCGTAAAAATGCGTCTCGAACCACGTCGCACCAGTGCACCCGTGGTTGTCAACACATTTCGACTCCGTTGAGATTTGGATTTGGGTCACATAAATGTTCACCCATATTTAGGAAAGTAATATTACTAAAATACGCGCCTAAAGATTCTAACGTATTATTATTTTGGGGAAGGCCATGAAATTCGCTAAATGGCCCATCCCGAATTCTAGATATTTTAATTCAACCATTTATTGAGGGCCCCGCAATTTATTTGGTTTTGTTCAGCAAGACTCATCTCATTTATTACTTAAAAGGCAGTCCCAAAGCAATTATGATTTTCTATTTTTGTTTGTCCCTAATGATAAAGAAGCAACTCTAATTAGTCAATATACTCGTGGCCAAAGTCTCAAATTAGTAAGTAAAGGATGAGACATTTTAGTATTTGGTCTAACTCAACTTAGCTTCTATCTACACAGAAATAAGGAAATATTTTTGGGCCTGTGATGAAAAGGTCTGGACCTGGGCATACGGATGCGGGTACTTCAGTCAAAGAATGTGTGTGACTAATTGGGACTTCGTGTTTAAGCCTAGAATCTAGATTCGAATTGAGACCATTTTTTACACTAATCATGTAACAAAATGAATTCAACAAGGCAACATGCTGCAACCGTTTCAAGTCAATCAATTAACACTGTTATTCCACTATTTAGTCACTCAAAATTGTGCAAGGCTTGACAACAAGTTTGGAATCCTACTTGGCTAAATTGTGATTTTGTCTCTTGTGAACGAACGTAGTGAGGTTCAATTTTTCGACTCTAACATCCAAAATACACTCATGATATAGATTACCACTTTCCGAATGAACATGAAACTTAAGCAACCAACTATCTCTGATTACTTATACTTTTGCCCTGCTGAAATTCAAAACAATTCAATACTGCATAGTCCTGTTTAATTACTGATTGACAGTGAAAAGAACAACTACAAGTGTTATCTCGTTCATGAATCACTTGTGGACAAGTTTACGAAAGCAACCAATAGGACATTAATTACCACCAACATGAACTTATTCTGTTAACCTAACAGGAGACCAAAATTTATATAAATCTGATAAGTAGTAGTTTACACAGTCCAGTTTGGTTCATTTATACAATCCAATGAATATAATAACAATCCAAGGTATGAAAAACATCAACAAACTAATTCTCAAATACATCAACTGACAATTGAAACTAAAATGAATTTCATGCTTTGAGCATCACACAAATTTATCTTTCAGTTCATAGCCATCAAGGACAAAGTTGTGTACTTGAATCACAACAGAACGAGGAGAGGTCAGTAAAAACGAGCAACAGAGATCAATACAGCCCAAAACCAATTCAACAATCCAGGAGGATTTGATAAAAACAGTCAGAAATAAGATTCAACCATAAACTACTTGAATACACCCAAATAGATCCAAAATTGAACTTTAAAACTTCTGAAACGCCAAAAGAGCAAATCTCAACCAAACACCAACTTAATTAAACCCAAAACTATAAGAGATGATCTAAAAAAAGACGATCCTGGATACTTCAGCAATCAAAAGCACAGTAAAACTAACCAAAATAGGGTAATTGAACCCCTGAAACACTCAAATTTGTTCTAAATGATAGATGATTTTCAAACAGCAAAATCAGAACTCTAAAAGCTAAGATTAAGTTGAAACTTTCAATGAAAACAGTATATTTTTGGCTTTTTCTATTGATTTTCTAATGTTTTTGGATTTTTTTTGGAAGGAATTCAGATTTAGAAGAGGAAATTGGGATCTGAAATTTTAATTTCTGATCTAAAACTTGACAGATATTTTTTGGGGAGAATTTTGGGGTGCCAAATTTGTTATACAAGTCAAATGAATGCCTATTTATAGGCAAACTTAGGGTGCAACTTCAGATTTTCATTTTACTCATTAGTCCCTATTTCATTTCCATTTATACCCCTCATTTTCTGACTTGTTATACAAGTAACTACACCTATTTTGTGAATTTCAGTTCAAAACCCCTTCTAGAAAGTCCTAGGTGGTTCTATTATGATTTTTCTATACATAAAATCCCTAAACTACCCTTACTTCATTTCAATATTTACTAAATCTGATTAAACTATCATTTCCCATGCCTATACTACCCCTGAAACCCCTCTGAAATTACTGTCCCATTAATCCTTCAACAGGTATAACTAATACTAATTTCAAAACTTTTAAAATGAATTATTGAATCCAATTAGTACCTAAACAAAACTGAAAATTAAACCTAGATCATACTACTAAGCTAAGCTAATCAAAACAATAAAAAACCAAAGAAAATGGAACTAAAAACTAGACTAATTATCATAGAATTCCAACAAAAATCGACTAAAATTAAAGCTAAGCTAATAATGCCAAAAACATAATCATCAATATAATAAAGAAAGGAAATCACTGAGTTTACTCACTCCTATAGTTTAACTAGGCCAAAATCTAAATTTATTACTTTTAAATAAAAAAAAAACACTATAAAGAACCTAACACAATATCCCTGCCATGATTACAATTTGACTGAATAACAAGAATCGGGCAATAGCTATAATTTGAACACATCAAAAATTTGGAAAAATCATAGCAAATAGAGACGGGCAGGAGATTGACTTATGGAAAAAAGAAAAGAAGATAGAAGCAAGAGTAATACCTAAAAGACTGTCCAAGCATCGAAGCTACTAGTTGGAATTTTGACATCTTTAGTGCTCACTTTCACATCAAATTCGACGAGCTCTGTTGAGTTTCGAGGATAACATGTTTTGGATTTGGAGAGAGGGGAGAACGATGAGCATATGGTATAAATTTGGGGCTGTTTGGGCGGTGTCGCCGCCGTAGGCGGCGGAGACGGCGACAACAAATTTGACCATTTGAAGGTCTATGGTAGGATTTGAAAGGAGATGAGGGCATATTCATGAAGAGGGCGTCGAGGCAGTACAGGAGTGTGAATTTGAGAGCCACCGGAGGTGGCGGCGATTTCTCCGGCGATGGCAGCGGCGGAGTAACAGGGAGGTACGAGAAGGATGCTCTTGTCGTTAGGGTTATGACAAATACTACTATATTTTATATAATATGATCGATCACATCCGGGCCGTTGGATTAGATCAATGGACGGACAGGATTAGAAGGGGAAAACGACATCGTTTGGAGATGGACTGGGTTAGGCATAGTTGGGCCTGGGGCGAGGGAATAGGTACTGGGCTCAGAAAATCTGGTCAACAACGAGCCCAATTGGCTTTTATTAGAGACAGCCTTCTTATTAATTCAATTGTTTTCTCTTTGTTTTATTTTTATTTTTCCATTTTGTATTTTTGTTTATTTTTCCCTAATTTTATAAATGTGCACAAAATTAAAATAAAGTCCTAATATTTCAAAGCTAAACTAATTAAATTCTAAAATTATTTAAAACCTATTTTACGACAAATTTACGATTAAAACAATTAAAATACAAAAGTGAACTATTTTGTTATTTTTCATGTTTGTTTCTAAAACAAGCTAACCCCTAATTGATCCTAAAAATATGAAATTATATCCTAAATGCAAATGCATATTTTTTGTATTTTATATGAATTAACATGCACAAATAAAAATGCAAACAATTATCACAGAATGACACAAAAATGCACAAAAATTGTAAAAATAAATAACAAATCTTTTTGTTTGAATTTTTGGGAATAATTCATATATAAGGCAAAAATCACATGCTCACAGCAAGTACTCGACGACTTCATAGCCAGCTTCAGCGTAAAAATACTGCTAGAGGCGGAACAAGAGGCACATTGTGCCCCCTCCAACACCGACCTATGGGCTCTTTACATCGACGATGCCACTAATGCCTTGGGATGGGGATTGGGACTCGTTCTCGAGGTCCCCACGGGAGAAATAATTTGCTAGTCCAGGCGATGCCCCGAGATGACTAACAATGAGGCCGAGTACGAGGCTCTTATTGCAGGTATAAAACTAGCCATCAAGTATGGAGCTCGACAACTCGTTCTCCATTGCGACTCATAACTCATGGTGAACCAAGTCACTGGGACTTACCAAATCAAGGAGTAGAGATTGCAAAAGTACCAGTCAGAAATTCACAGATTAATGACTGAGCTCGATGAGTGTCGCTTCGAACAGGTTCCAAGGGAGCGGAACGCTGAGGCAGATGGCCTAGCAAAACTGGCCGCAGCCACTAAAAACTTCGACAAAAAAGCGTGATCACCCTCCTTCATTCAGCCATTGATCATACCGAGGTACTCTCCTTAAATTTGACTTGGGACTGGTGCAACCAGTTCGTGTCCTATTTGCAGGATGGAACACTCCCACTTGACAAAAAAGAAGCCAAGAAGCTCCGTGTACAGGCCGCTCGGTACTGCCTGATAAACCACGAGCTCTACAAAAAGACTTTTGGCGGACCCCTGGCCAAGTGCCTAAGGCTGCACCAAACGACGCCGGTACTCGAAAAAGTACACAAAGGTCACTGCGGTGCCCACACAGGCAATCGCGCCCTCGTGCGCTGCTTAATACGGGCCGACTACTATTGTCCAACTATGAAAAAAGACACAGCAGAGCACGTCTGCCGATGCGAACAATGCCAAAAGTAAGCCCCCGTGATGCACCAACCAGGAGAGCCTATCCACTCAGTCACTTCTCCATGGCTTTTCATCAAATGGGGAATGGACATAGTCGGTCTGCTACCATCAGGACGAGGGAAGGTACAATTTCTATTAGTTTTAGCTAACTATTTTTCCAAGTGGGTGGAATCAGGTGCGTACGCCCAAATACGCGAATAGGAAGTCATCGCTTTAATATGGAAAAATATCATCTGCCGCTTCGCCATCCCCAAAGAAATCACCTGCGACAATGGGCGATAGTTCATCGGCCGGAAGACAATAGAGTTCTTCGACAAATGGCATATTAAGCGAATACTCTCAATGCCATACCACCCCTCCACCAATGGACAAGCAGAGTTGTCTCACAAAATGATACTAAATGTATTGAAAAAGAAGCTCGAGGACGTCAAAGGGCTATGGCCTGAGTTACTACCGGAAGTGCTATGGGCGCACCGGACCATGCCCATATCCTCCAGAGGAGAAACACCAAACTCACTGGTCTACGGAACCAACGCGGTTATACCGGTCGAAGTCGGCGAACCAAGCTTGAGGTATTCGCATACAAGTGGAGCAGAGAACGACATGAACATACTTTAAGAACTCGATGAGGCTGAGGAAAGAAGAGAAATGGCCCATATAAGAATGGTGGCCCAGAAACAACAAGTCGAAAGGTACTACAACAAGAGGGCCAAAATACGACCACTCAAAGTGGGTGACTACGTCCTCAAGGCCAAAACGTTGGCATCAAAAGACCCAAGCGAAGGAAAGCTGGGCACCAACTGGGACGGACCATACAAAATCACAGCAGCAGCAAATAAAAGGGCATTTCAATTATAGACAATGGAAGGGAAAATGCTCCAAAACAATTGGAACGTCACCCACCTCAAGTATTTTTATTTCTGAAAGGCGCCTCCCATGTCGCACACTTTTTCCCTTACCCGAGTTTTGTCCCAATTGGGTTTTCTCGGGGAGGTTTTTAACGAGTCGGCACAGGGACACCTGGAAATACTTACGAAATAAGTTTATCACACCAGCCACTCCATACACCCTCCTGACTGGCATGGCAAAGGGACTAGACTAGTATGATCTCCAATGTATGAACGACTACGCCCATCTCCAATGTATGAACGGCTAAGGCCATCTCCAATGTATGAACGCCTAAGGCCATCTCCAACGCGTAAATGGCTAAGGCCACCGTCATCAATAAGTTGACCCAGCTCGACTACGACAAACCAAGTAACTCGACGACAGTCGAAGTCACGTACATGGCCAAGGCCATCTCCAACGTGTAAATGGCTAAGGCCACCATCGTCAATAAGTCGATACAGCTCGACTACGACAAACAAAGTAACTCGACGATAGTCGAAGTCACGTACATGGCCAAGGCCATCTCCAACGTGTAAATGGCTAAGGCCACCATCGTCAATAAGTCGATCCAGCTCGACTACGACAAACAAAGTAACTCGACGATAGTCGAAGTCACGTACATGGCCAAGGCCATCTATAACGTATAAATGGCTAAGGCCACCATCATCAATAAGTCAACCCAGCTAGACTACGACAAAAAAATAACTCAACGATAGTCGAAGTCACGTACATGGCCAAGGCCATCTCCAACGTGTAAATGGCTAAGGCCACCGTCGTCAATAAGTCGACCCATCTCGACTACGACAAATGAAGTAACTCGACGACAGTCGAAGTTATGTATACGTCCAAAGCCGCCCCCAAACATACAAACGGCTAAAACTATCATCGTCAATAAGTCGACCCAGTTCGACTACGACAAAGGAGCAACTCGACGACAGTCAAAGTTACATACATGGCTAAAGCCATCGACAATATTACGGCTAAGGCCGCCATCGTCAACGGTCGCCAAGCCTTTTGATTACGGCACAAGGCACGTAAGTAGTAGACAAAGCAACGCCACTATTAATTAGAGCCACTTCCTATCGGCGGATAACACAAGCAACGTTCGGGAAGCACACTAAAGAACCATAGAGCCAGCATCCACTCTATGGAGACGAGATACCAAAAATAAAAGATGCAAAAAGAAGAGAGTAACAACAAAAGTATAACTTCCATTATCATAAAAAAAATATACATGTACAAAAGGACCCATTTACATCTCCAAAAACAGCAAAACAAAGTGAAGTACAAACCCTAAGGCGCTCCACCATTCCGTTCATCACCCCCCGCCGGTCCGTCGTTCCGTTCGCCACCCCCGGCCTGATAAGTTGCTGAGATCCAGGACACGGAGCCTAGACGGTTAACGTCTATGGAAGAATAGCCCTCCCTGTCTGGGGAATCGTAACTATACCCGCAAGCTTCACGGGCAACCTGAGCTATACTCCGCTGATCCTGAACCTCCGCCTAAGCAGCTCGGCCCGCAACGAAGAATTCTGCGAAGACAACAAACTTAGCTTCTGCGTACATCCACATCTCCCACGCCTCGCCATGCACACCCTCATCGGTCCTAGATGCAACAGTTCGCTTAAGTGCCTCAACTTCAGCCGCCTTGGCATTAAGCTCGGCGGTCAGGGCAGCGACCTTGACTCGCAAATCAGCGGCTTCCGCCGCTACCCCACGACCAACCTCCAGTTCATCTTCCTTTGACTGGAGGAAGTCCCTAGTTCAATATTTTGAGCCAAAGCAGCCATCAGCTAGTCATCAACTTGCTCCAGCTCAACTACCCTTCGCTTCAGCTGGGCCTCCGACTGCTCCAAGCGCTTGTTGCTTGGCACGACATCGCCGATACTTCTTCACCACCTTGTTAAATGTGGCGGCCTTCCTTTGCGCTCGTCGACCCCTCTCTATCTCCAAAATGAGAGTCTAAAAAAGAGGAAAAAGAGAAAAGGCAAGTAAGTATGCACCAAAGTTCAATTTACGATACATGAAGAAAATGAAAATATACCTGCAAGGCCGCGCCAGCAACCCTCCGAGATAAACCTCATCGCTAACACCTTTTAACATTTCACGCTCAGCGGCCGCACATAGCAATGTCATATCCGCTGCGACCTGGTCACTGTGTTGCAATAGGTTATACTCGCCTAGAATCAGGATTCGACGGTTAGATCCACCCATCGTCATCCTCACGTGGGCTGGACCTCTCGTTAGTGCATTTGTATCCGCGGGGGAGACCTCAGGGTCCACCTTCTCACCATTACCCACTTCTTCAGCGGCAGCCGACGAGCCACCCTCCGGAACATATGCTGGAGTGGCATCAGGAACTGCCCTTCTTTAGGAAGCCGACCTCCCAGAACGGATGGCATCGGCCAAAAACTGGCCTTGACTCCCGACAGGGCTCACTCGCCCAATCATCTTCTGTGACTATACCCTTGTCAGTCATCAAATGACATCTCTTCCTTTCCGGTGGCTACTCTCCCTTGGAAGTCTCCTCCATAGGCTGTGGGGATAGCGGTGAAGGAGTTGCTTCACTTATGGACGCCGCCACGGGTGCAACTTCAGGTCGAGTAATCTCCGGAACGCCGTCATTAGGCGAGCCACAAGGTATGTATTCGTCTTCAGAGTCAGTCCTCGCCCCAGGCGAGGTAACGACGCTCTTCTTCTTCTTCTTAGGGACGCTCCGACCTGCCAACACGAATAAATCAGATAACGAAACCTAAGGAAACCCCCAAACCATATTCAACGAGTTACCTGATGGGCCGTATCGTTCAAGAAACGCAGCCCAAGTGCGTCATTCCTCCGCATAGGAATCACTCCCTCCACCCACGACCTAATATTTCCAATGAACCGAGGTGGATAAGCCCTTGCTGCAAAAAGGGGGGAGGTAAGCAAAAGAAATCACCATGGCCGTACAGTTAAAATTGCAAACAGTCCTGAAAATTCTGCAAGTAAAAATACTTACGTTCTGGATTCCACCTTTCCGGGAACTCTTCGGGATTCGACACCAGGTGCTCCGTACTAATGTAGAAGAATTTACACCAAAAGGGGCGGTTAGTCTTCTCGTCGGCTTTAACAACTAAGCCCCTTGTGCCATGACTTTTCAGCTGCAACATGGTACCTCTCAAGTAACCTAGGCTGAATAACTATAAGAGGTGGTGGACCGAGACGCTGCACTCAGCCCTAGCCGCATAGGTGGTCATAATACGACATACCTTCAAAGTGTAGGGAGTGAGATGAGCCGGGCACACGTTGCAAAAATGACAAAGCTCCTCCATCATTGGGTAAATTAGGAGACTGTAGTCGATCAAGAATGGGTACTCATAGAATGTGCAGTACCCAGGCCGATGCACATTGGCATAGTCCGTCCCGGCCGGCTCTATCTCCATGTGGCCCGGAATATGGTATGTCTCTCGAAGTTCATCCAAGTTGGATTATAATAACTTGATATGCTCCCAGGGAAGGTCTGGGCTCCTCGTTGGAAAATCCCTATGAACATGTATCTCCTTCGGAAGAACGTTGTCTATACTAAGAGGAACAATGGCCTTCTCTGTAAAAAGTTAACCTTCACCACCGGAAGATGGTGGAACCCTATATTGGGTATTACCTTTGGCCTTTTTACTACTTTGTCCGCGTTTTGTCATGATATTTTCTATAAGAAGCAAAGCTCTAACGATAAGAAATGTGGTTTCAAAAGAAATGGAAAGGCCTCATACGAGATAGCAGTTACTAGAGAGAAATATGAAATAGGAAGCAGAAAAAGTTCAAAGGTTCGAAAGATAAAACAGATTGAACCTTCCCCCTATTTATAAGTTTAGGATGCACGGAAATCAAAGAGGCATGATTCAAAACGGGCGCGGGAAACCAAAACATCACATCAGCCGATGAACAGCCTCGGGAGCAAGTATAATTATGATGCATGCGGGCAATGACATCATTTCAAAAAGGGGGCGACGCGTCGACGGCTTAATGATGCCATATATATTCCCTCACTCACGTCATCATCCCCATAGTAAGGTCAAAATTTTCTAAAGACGAGGTTTTCATTTCCGCCCATTGAAGACGTCTACTGAATACGCCTCCAACGAGCGGAGGGACTAACTGTATGGGGTCAAATTTGGCCCCATACGTCTCTACGTCGAATGGTACGCCCAGTAAGTATACGTCTCTACGTCGAAGGGTACGCCCAGTAAGTATACGTCTCTACGCCGAAGGGTACGGCTCGGACGCAAGGACGAAGGTAACAATAGTCAGAACTCGGCGTCCTCGCTAGGAGGACATCAATCACTTTTTGTATTTTTTAAAATTAATTATTACTCCAAGGAAGTCCTTTCCCTATATAAAGGGGATCTTCCCATTGTAATAGGGTGTCGGTGTTATTCTTGAATAATACAACTCTCTCATTTTCTCCTACTCTCCCTCTATCTCTATCTCCAACGAACATCTTCTCTTGAGCTCATAATACCATCTTACAATATCATATCTATAATGATAACATCGTTCTTACATCTCTGGGTCTATTATATTTGATTACGATTTACCTTTTCATATTTTTTGATTATTTTCTAGCTTACTAAGTATATTCTTAACTTTTGAGTCAAACAATGTGACTGCTTGTTCAAGTATTTATACAACCAACTTAGTTCGGATTTAAGCCTTGGAGCGAAAAAAATTTCATTCTCAAGGGAACCAGTGTTAGAGTGATGACAGCGATGACCATTTTTCCATGAGAGGTATGGCAGTAAAAGTATGGATTCGATTTTAACAAATTTGATATTCAAATAGTCAACAGAAGAGGCATGGCAGTAAAAGTAGATAATACGAATTAGTTTATATTATGGGATGTACATGGTGCCTACATATATACCATAAAAATACATCATCGAGTAGCCGACCAAAATAAACCAATGATGTAGTTGTGCCAATCATCAAATACGGAGGAGGATATATTGTATAAGATTCCCAAAACTAATTAAGGGAAACTTATGCTAAACACTTCTATCAGAATGGAGTTAAACTTCCTCCTCAATACTACGTTTATCAACAAACCAGAATCACGATGCTGTAGAGACAATTTCAGGTCTCTACCACAGAAGGTTCATATTAGTGATCAATTACAGTTTTCACAAGTGAAGGAATTTAGATCAAATAAATCTTGGTGTCTGCTGCCTTTTAATTTAAGATAAAGATGCCTTTGTAAACTCAAACGAGAGAAATAACAGTACGAGTTTGATCAATTTATTTGAAATACACATTTCTACATTTCTAAAAGTTTGGTCATACATTTTTTCTTTTGACCACAAAAGTTTTTATTTTATTTTTAAATTTTACGGAAAAGGGTCAGATATATCTCTTATATTAAAGTTATCCCCCGTTATACTATCGGACCATAAAACCCCTTACAGTCTTACTATCTGCACACATTTATCCTTAAGTGGACGGAGGGGACACGTGGCACTCATCTGTACTTTTTTCCATCGGGTAGCATTTAGACTCGACATAATCCATATTACCTGATACCCAATCCAAATTGACCCATAACATATAACTCAAAAGAAATCCCAACCCTAAGTTATACTCCTATTCCCAATTGCATCAAACCCTCTAAGTTCTAAGCTCCATCAAGACTACCGATTCAACAAAATTCATCATTAATTCCTTTTCTGTTGGTGGTGGTAAAAGTGAATCAAATGTCGGATTCTAGTGCTACATCAAAGAGAAGGTTCCATTGTGGAGAGATTGCCAACCCCTTCCAATCGACCACACCTGAAAATCCCGGAAGGATATTTTATAAATGTGCTAAACCTGAAGTAAGTTAAATTCATGTGTGTAGTTTGTTAATTAATTTGTAGAAAAAATTGAATTTTTATTTCTTGTAACGTAACTATTGTTCATTGTCGTTAGAATGAGTCGTACAGATATTGAGGACGACAAGACGATTTCTTTCCGGATAGAGCAATAATAGAAATCAATAAGTCGCTGCGTAAATTGGATGTTGCTAATATTACAATCAATATGTTGAATCAACTGTTGGAGTCGTGCAAGTTAAAAAGGGACAAATTGTTAGTAAAAGTTGAGGTTTTGGAGATTGCAAAAAATGTTGAAGTGAAAAAAGCAAGGAAAATCGATGATAAAGTGGTTAAGATGAAGATATTTATTTGGATTTCAGTTGCTCTTGGATTTATTGCGACAATGTGGATGAAGTAAATTTGTAAAAGCAAGATAGCATCTACTCCATAATGATATTCCTAGTTCTTGTAAAACATAGATATTTCTATCTACTATTTTTTTGATGTTCCTATCTACTGACTTTTGATGTTCTTAGTCATTGTAAAACAATGACATCAACTGTTAATGTATGTTTCATGTTATTATAATATAATGATGAAACTTCTTTAATTTTTACTGTGAGTAATTGTGTATGCACTAGCTGTACTACAAGTCCTAATCAGTTATAAGAACTTCTTACAACTTACAACTTGAAGTTATTGGAACTTCATAATAACTTGTGACACTCTTATCTAGCGAGTCATGTATTTCCTTCGGCAAAGCTTTATCTGAATACATTTTTTTTTTCAATTTCACTAAATTCATGTATTCGGTTAATTAAACATCTAGTACACGGATCATAACAGGAATTCGAATATAATGCTTACAGCATATAACTTACAACTTACAACTTAGAACTCCACTATGGCAACCTACAACTTCAAAACATCAATTTGATTAATATGACATCCAATTGTAGTAATTACATCACCAAAAATATATGCATCCTAGATCATAATATGACATCCAATTCTAACATTCAGAACCATCATTAATAGAATACTAAATGCGAGATAACTATCATTAAGTTTATAGTAAATATATCCCTCACACAATACAAAACTTGTCTTTATTTTTTTCTCCTTGATTTTCTCTTTTATCCTTGTTTTTCCAACTGATTTGCAGTTACATCCGCTTTCCCCTTCCACTATAATTTGGTGTTGAGTATGGCATATCCGTTGGAACACTAACGCATGTGTAATCATCAGTAAAGTTGATTGACCTTGTTCCAACTGGTATTTATACTTGTCTCATCCTGGGCCTTGTACTGACTTCTGATATGACTCTTGGCTTAAGCACATCATCTTTTTCACGTCCAACTGGAAACTCAAAATCTTGATCCATACTTGATTGTCCAACACCCCTAACTTTAGGTGTAGGCATGAACCTAAGACCACTGTCCTGAATTGGTTGAGTCACCTGAGGTGCTAAACAATTGATATCATGTTCAACTTGAGATGCTGAACTGTCCTGACTTGGTTCAGTTTCTTCATGATCTATCAAACAACTTCGCCTCTTCCTCTGTGTCACGACCCAAACTACCATATCGTAATGGCACCTATCGTGGTACTAGGCTAGCTGAATCTTTACTAAAAATAACAAGATATTTCATTTCAAAGATAAATTAAAGCTATTTAATTATAAAACTTCATAAAGAAATTCTAAGCAACAAAAGTGCGGAAAGAAAAGCCCGACATCGGGGTGTCACTAGTCATGAGCATCTACTACAATTTGTCCAAAAATACCGAGACTAACACATCCTAGAAAGTAACTATAAACAACTATAGGAAGATAGGAGGGAGAAAAGCAGGACTGCGATCGCCATCAGCTACCTTGCAAACTCCAATAAGATCTATAGTTGGAATAGTCAACAGCCGCTACCGGGTCCTGATATGCCTGGATTTGCACACAAGGTGCAGGGAGTAATGTGAGTACGCCAACTCAGTAAGTAACAATAGTAAATAGAGGCTGAGCAGTAGTGACGAGCAATAAAACATTTAAAGTTCATATCATGAAATCTCAATAAAATACAAAAGGCTTTTAAAATCAAAGTCGAATCAAATCATCTAATTTAAATCCAGTTCTAGTGAAAAATCATTTAAAGATATTTTTCAACAGTTTTCATACAAAATCTTGGTGCAAAGGTGATCAAAATAATAAAATCATAAAGAGCCCCTCAGGCAAAACATCACTCATATACAACCTCTCGGAAAAATATCACTCATATACAGCCCCTCGGCCATACCTCACAGTCACTTGTATAAAGCCCATGGAGCATACCTTACCATCACTCATGCCTCCCAGTCACTCATCACTCAGAACTCGGCACTCGCACTCAGTAGGTACCTGTGCTCAATGGGGGTCTGTACAGACTCTAGAGGGGCTCCTTCAGCCCAAGTGCTATAACAGGCCAATCATGACATAACAATCAGTCCCTCAGCCTCACTCAGTCAGAAATCAATAAAAGATGACACGGCGTGCAGCCCAATCCCATAAATATCCTCACAAATCAGGCCCTCGGCCTCACTCAGTAATAAACCTCTCAAACCACTCGGTCTTTCAGTTAAAATAGGGTACTCAACCCAAAACAACATTTATATGCATCAAAACAAAGTAGTAGAGACTGAGTTATGCAGTAAATAAGAATAACCATGACTAAGTATAGATTTTCAACCAAAACATTGAGAGGATAATAAGAAAAAGGTCCCTAAGGATCCGAACAGTACTGGCACAAGGCCTAACATGGCAATCAACCCAATTTACGTAAAAATTCGTTCTAAACGCATAAGTATCATATAGTTACAAAAAAAATATTCAACTCTATAGCTGATACGGGACGGACCAAGCCGCAATCCCCAACGGTGCATGCCCACATGCCAGTCACCTAGCGTGTGCGTCACCTTAAAAATAGTAAAATGATAAGAAATTCGGGGTTTTATACCCTCAAGACTATATTTACAATCGTTACTTACCTCAAACAAATCAAACTCCTACTCTGTGATGCCTTTGCCTCTCGACTCAGCATCCAAATGCTCCGAATCTAGTCACAATTAGACCAAAATCCTGAAATTCAGCCAAACTCGGCCCCCGAGCTCACGCCTCGAAATCTGACAAAAATCACAAAACTAAAAATCTCATTCACTCATTAGTCCATACATACTGAATTCATCAAAATCCGACACCAGATAGTCCCTCAAATCCTCAAATCAAACTCTCCAAAATCGTAAGTCCTAACCCTCATTTTCACCCCTAAGATTCTCTATTTACATGCTCAAACAATGGGAAATCACCATATATACGAGTTTTAGGCCTCAAGAAGCTTACCTCACTGATAATCCCTTGAATCCCTCTTCAAAATCACTCTCAAAAGCTTCAAAACCGACTGAAAATGGTGAAGAATGGACCAAAATTTGCAAAGTGTGCAATTTATACTTTCTGCCTAGAGATATCGCATATGCGGTCCAACTTTCGCTTCTGCGATGCCTCACCTATAGAAAATCCATTGCAGGTGCGGTCCCACTTATTCCCTCAGAATCCGTTTCTATGGTCACAATATCGCACCTGTGGTCTTGCAAGTGCGCTTAAATTATCGCACCTGGGCTTCACTCCCAAAACACTCATTCCCTCATCTGCGAGCCTATATTCGCTTTTGTGGGCCTCGCACCTGCGGTTCGCACTCTGTAGGTGCGGTTAAGACAGAATCAGCAGCTTCAGCTGCAATACCAAACTTCCAAACTCCCCGTTAGCCATCTGAAATCATCCTGAGGCCCTCGGTATCTCAACCAAATATATCAACAGATCCCATAACACCATTCAAACTTATTCGAGCCTTCAAATCACTCAAACAACATCAAAACTCCAAATTACCCTCGGATTCAAGCCAATGAACTTCTAAACTTTCAAATTTCGCAAATGACATCGAAACCTACAAAATCACCTAAGAATGACCTCAAATTTTGCACACACTCCACAGATAACACTATGAACCTACTCCAACTCCCAAAATTCCATTCCAACAGAAAAATCAAATTTTCCATTGCCGACCAAAAATTGTTAAATTTTCAATTTCGCCAATTCAAGCCTAATTCTACCACTAACTTCCAATTTACATTCTGGACACGCTCCTGAGTCTAAAATCACATAACGGAGTTAACGGAACCATCAGAATTCACATCCGATATCATTTATAAGTCAACATCCGGTTAACTTTCCAACTTAAGCTTCTCAGAAAGAGACTAAGTATTTCATTCTACTCTATAATTACCTCGGACCCGAACCAATCAACCCGATACAACATAATGCAGCTGAAAAACACATAAAAGTAGAAATTGGGAAAATCGGGCCATAACTCATAAAACGACCGACCGGGTCGTTACACTCTGCTTCTTTCCTTTTGGTTTTGTTGCTTCAGCTGAACTGGTGGCAACCTGCTCAGCTTCTGTCATAGTTCTTCTACTATTTTTTTGCTTCTATCCCTTTGGTTGTTGTTAAAAAGACAAGTTAGAAAATATAAATAAGCCCTGGCATTTAAAAATTTAATGCTTTGATGTTCAAGTTGAATAAAACAATTACTTGACCAAAAGTCCTAGCATTATGAGTTATTTCTGCACATTTTCTACAAGTCATGATTCTTCCTTTTTTGGACTATGACCAGACTACTTGCCTTTTAATTACCTCATCTTTCTGCCTATCTCTTAACCTTAGGTCTGCTAGCTAACTTTACAAACTCTGGTAGCTCCATTGCTTGAGATGGTTCAATCTTCAAAATCTTCTCTCCAGTAACAAGCTGGATCTTATATCTATAAGTCAGCAGAAATGCCTCATTGTGATACCATCAGTCCATTTATGTCATTAGCTCATTATTGCTGTGAAGTATAGCTCTAATAACATGTGAGCATGGGATTCCTGTAACGTCCAATGACATGTAAGTGTACTTCCTGTAGGTATGAAACTCTTAATCCCTCACCTACTTGCAATAATTCTATTACAAGCCTCTTTGTATAACTCTATTACAAAGCTCACCAATTTGACTAACTCTAGCCAAACACAAACACATTTAGAGAAGATATCCTATAAGATGCTTCCAACTAAGCTGGGTAGTAATTACAAGAAAATAGCAATAACAAAGATGCAACAATACTAAGGACACACGATAAACTCAGTGCCGGAATCTGGTCCTTTGCTCTATTGCTATTTTTTTCTTCAAGCGTTGGAGTCAACACACTTAAGAGACTTACTGATTTTGGATTTGCAAGTGTGTTTTTTCCCTTATCTCATGTTGCCAATATATGAATCAGGTCATTAGTATGATGTAAGCAAGTATCAGGTACAAGGAATTCTTCATAAAAGTGACTGTTGCGTGTGCAGTGCAACTATGCTGTGACATTAACAACTGTAAGGAGTTGACTTATACAGTGACCGGAGGTACTGATAGCCATATATTCCCTCTACCATTTCATTGACTAATAATATTGGAACTTGTGCCAGACATGGGACTTGTTGTTCTGAGCACTTTGAGGCTATGTATCAGGTTCCCTATCTGATTCTCATATGAAGTTTGTTAAATCATAAAAATGCAAAGGCACATAACTTATCAATTTTTCCCTTTTTAATGATGACAAACTTAGAATTGAAGATTCCCATGAGAACCAGATCTCCGTACAATTCACCGTGCAGATTAGTTTTATTCCCCCTAAGAACCTGTTTCCCTTTCAGTTCCCATTCAATTGACTTCCCCCTTTTGACATCATGAAAATAATATATGCAAGTAAACTCAAAAAGAAGTCTAGCAAAGTTAACTCATGTCACTTGTGTGCACACAGCATAGCAAAAAAAAAAGCACAATAGTATAACATGTATAGCAAAAGACTGAGGTGCTCATTAATTAATTTTAAAAGCAAACAGATGCAGTAGTACCACTTTTTACAAAACTTCTACACAAAAAAATACTTAATGTACCACAGTCATAACAACATCAAGCCAAAAAGGGATACTGGGGTTAAAACAACATCGTTAAACTGGACAGTAAAAAGGGAAATGTTTAAAGGTCACTTGAAGAGGGAGGGAAGGATGAGGAGGCAAGGGTTGTGAAAAGAATATCCACTCGAGCTTTTGTAGACCGCTTCTTGTTTATCAGTTGTTCTTTCATGTCCTCAACCTATTTACTCAGGTCTACATTTTTAGTAGTCAAGCGGGAAACCTGTGCACCCTGTGCACTGCTAAAACCAGGTTCCTCCTTGGCTTGATTGAGCTGTCCGACAAGAATATCATGCCTAACCTTCAACCTCCTTATCTCCTTGTTAACAGCAATCTGAGCATCAATTAAGTAGGAAATAGTAGAATTTCTGCCAACCCCCCTCTTCTTTTTGTTGATACACTCACATTCCTCCAAGGTTGTCATAGAGAAATTTTGCTTTCAAGTTTCTTATGCTACTCTTCCCAAAGGGACTTTGAAGAATTCAAACACTCTGATGAGAAAGAAACCATAAGGAAAATTATGGTTCCTGTCCTTGATGTCTGCCACATTTTTCATATGTTCAATCATAATACCGGAAAAGTTGATGGTAGTGTATCCATCTAGTTCTTCCACTCTATTAACCTTCAAGCAGATATTGTCATCCTCCAAAGTAAACAGATCTGCGTAGAAACTGTGAACCTCCTCGTCTTAATCTTGGGACTTTGAGTGGTAAACAGATAAGACCACTTTTAAACTCACAGATTGCAAACAACAGTCTCATGCCTGACATTTCCAAAATGTCATCGTCAAACTCTCTTCCCCATACCACTCTTTGCATCTTCAGGTTTTCTCTTCGCTCAACTTCGGACACTTCTATTTTGGTTTTCATGGAGGAACGAAGTTCATCCCTATCACTTTCCTTCCTCTTATGAGACTTCTTCACTCTTTTCTCCTTCATTTCAGTCGTACTTTTCTCTCCAGACTCCTTTACTTCGACACTCTTTTCTTTATCAATCTCCACCCCTTTGATAGACGATCCTCTCTTGGGCTTTGCAAGCACACTTCTTAGAGTATTTACGAATCAAGGAAGTAGGTTCCTGATTCACCTCTTCATCTTCAATATTCATAATGTTTGCCAGAGGCACATCCTTTTCATTCACTAACTTTCCCCCTTTTACCAATATTCTTCTTTTCTTTTTCTCATTGTTTCTCTTCAAAGCACTCTCAAGATCTTCTTTCCTCTACTGCGTAATAGTGGGTCTTTTAAGAACATGCTCTGTAGGAACTGCCCTACCACATCTAGTAGAAATAAAACTTGCCACATCACATCATCATAGTTTTCTTCATTGTTATCATTCTCTTCTTCACACAAAGGTCTCATCTCAGGAACGACAAAGTCTAATGGCACTGCATTAAAGTGAGGAGAAGGAGCAGGGCCAATACTGTTAGGAATACCATAATAGATAATACATAGGTCTGAATTAAGTTTAATCTTATCAGATAGTATAGTTGTGATAGAATAGATACATATCTCTCTGTATCTTATCTCCTAGTCTTGTATAGCTAATACAACTATAAACTATACAATATATAACTTGTATATATTGAGGAATTCCTCAATGAATGAAAGCAAGCAACTTTTTATCTTAAGATCAATTCGTTATATGGTATCAGACGACCAAAGACTCACGTCAATACTCATGGCTTCTTCCTCCATAACCAATGTTTCAAACAATCATTCTACCATTAGTTCTCCCTTTTCAACCAATATTTCACAATCTCATATCATCAAACTAGATTGAAAAAATTACATGTTATGGAGATCTCAAGTCGTACCAACATTAAGAGGACATGATCTTTAAGTCTATTTCGATGGATCATGTGAATACCCACCCAAATTCATCCCGGGTAGCGGAAGTGATACAAGCACTGTCGAATCTGTGATTAACCCTCTCTTTCTTGCTTGGAAGAAGCAAGATCAACTTCTCCTTAGTTGGATGCTCTCGTCCCTAACGGAAGGTGTATTAGCCCAAGTTGTAGGCTGCACCACATCTCAAGAAGTTTGGTTCTCTATCTCTTTAGAGACCATGTTTGCGTTATAATATTGTGCAAGATTAATGCAGTTGCGACTGCAATTGTAGACAACGAAAAAGGGTTCTTCCACCATGGTGGACTACCTACAGAAGATGAAGACTCTTACAGAAAATCTAGCCGCTGCTGCGTAGCCCGTTACAGTTGATGACCTAGTTCTACACATTCTAGGAGGACTAAGCCCTAAATATGATGCCTTAGTTGTGTCTGTTACTTCTCGCTCTGATGGCATCACGTTGGCTGACCTTCATAGACTTCTTCTCAGCCATGAAAACAGATTGGAATAGATGAGTGTCTTGGAACAAGGTTTGAGACAAGTTCATATCACTGTTAAAAATAATAACACTCCAAAGAAAGAGTCTTACTCTAAAAGGAACAATAATCAATCCCAAAATTCCTTTGTAAGGTATGGTCGTGGTTGTGGTTATCATTCACACACTTCAGGAACTCAACAATTTAAAGGTTCAAATCAGTGTTAAGTTTATTCAAAGTATGGCCATACTGCTCTAACTTGTTATCACCTGTTTGATCATGCGTATCAATCTAATTCGAAGCAAAGCATAGTTGAGTTGATTGCTCAACCGTCTACTGTTATTTATCCTTAGTGGTATTCTGATTCAGGTGCTACGAACCATCTTACAAATGATGTGAGTAATATGGATGTTCGAGGTGGCTACAATGGCACTGCGCAGATACATGTGGGAAATGACACAAGTTTGAAATGATTCAATTTTATCCTCTTCTGGTTGATTATTACGCTTATGCAATATTCTTCATGTTCCTAAAATAACTAGGAATTTTCTTAGTCTTGCGCAATTTGTATATGATAATAATGTGTTCTTTGAATTCCACCCATCTGATTGTTTTGTGAAGGATCGCACAAACAGGAAGGTGCTACTGGAAGGGAACCTTGAACATGGCTTGTACAAACTCAACTCATTCACATCTTCAAAAAGCAAGCCCAACCATTCTCAAGCTTTTCATGTGTCTAAGTATTGTAATATCATGTGGTTTGCACACGTGACTAGTTAGTCTATTAGTTGAGTTGTTAAGTTGATTAGTTAGTTAATGGATGTTATAGATGTTAATGTAAGTTAAGGGTAGATTAGTCTTTTCACTTAATCTCTTTTTTGCTTCTTCTGTATATAACGACATAGTGTATTCAATAGAACAGTGGATTGATCATTTTACTCAAGCATCGACTTCCTCTTTACACTTCTTCTAGATTGTCCAAAATCATCAATGCCAATAGGACCGATTGGTCTAAAAGTTAGATGATCTCTATGGGCTTACCAGACCGCTTACAAGACCCCAATTGGTATGTCGCCATACCGGTTTGTTTTTGGGAAATCATGTCATTTATTAGTGGAGTTGCAACATAAGGCCATGTAGGCCTTGAAGAAGTTGAATCTTGATTGGGATATAGCTGCTAATCTTCGGGTTGAGAAACTCAATGAGCTTGATGAATTTAGGTTCAATGACTACTCTAGTTCGTCCCTGTATAAAGATAAAATGAAATAGCTCTATGACAAATACACTCGGGGAAAGGAGTTCAAGGTGGGAGATTTGGTGCTCCTATTCAATTCTCGTCTAAGGTTGTTCCCGAGAAAGCTGAAGTCAAAGTGAAGCGTACCATTTGAAGTAGTGTGTGTGACCCCGTTCGGTGCTCTTGATTTGAAGAACAAAAATGGTGAATTTTTTTAGAGTGAATGGGCATAGAGTCAAGCATTACTTGGGGAAGTTTGATGATAGCCATGTGGTGGCTCTTGTGCATTTCAAATGATTGGATGGTAACATGTGTCGTGTCGCGACGTTAAATCAGGCGCTTCTTGGGAGGCAACCCATGTGTGTTTTCATTCTTGTTTTTATTTGATTTTCATTATAGTATAGGATTGATTTTTGGGCTAACTGGTTGTGAGATATTACAGGATTGAATTGATGTAGTGCAGGACATAATTGAGAAAATGCATAGGTCTCTGAAGTTGCCAGTGCGGCCGCACTACCATTTTGTGCGGACCGCACTGGTGAGGGTAAAAAAAGTAGCCTCTCTGAAGTTTTCTAGTGCGGCCGCACTACATTTTGTGCGGTCCGCACTAGACCTCTACGGCCGCAGTCCATTTTGTGCGGATCGCACAGTGTTGCCTTTTTAAACTTCCACAAAACAAGGCAGTGCGGACCGCGGTCCATTTTGTGTGGTCTACACTGGTAGGTGAGAATGGGCCCCATGGATTTTATATAAATAGTCCCTCAGAGTCTCCTTTTACTCTTTTCGCAAATTTGAATCTCAGAGAATATAATCACTTTTCCTCACCCTCACTTGCTCGTAATTAATTGTTGGAATGTATTTGCTTCACTTCATCTCATTATCTGGTACCATAATCTTCCTTTTACTTGTTTAATTTTGTTAATTTTCATTTTTCTTAGCGTTTAGTTCTTCTCCGTCCTGTATTTTCTTAATTGCTAGGCTAGGTTAGTTTAAATTTTGATTCATGTGGACTTTGCAAGCTTAAGGAATTGGGAAATGACTTAGGAACAGAATTTAGGAGGAAAAATTGAGCCTTAAAGCAAAAATCATGAACACTAATTTAGTGCCTCAACTGGGCACCCAGTGCAGACCGCAGTCGATTCTATGCGGTCCGCAGTGCCCTTGTGCGGTCCACATTACTATTTTGTGCGGACCACACTGATGAATTCGGAGAAGCTAAACTTTGGGTAGTGCGGTCGCACACGATTTTGTGTGGTCCGCACTACCAAGATACAGAGGATGGGTTTCTGAACCCCACACCTATGCGGACCACGATTGATTTTGTGCGGTCCGCACTGGCCCCTGTGCGGCCGCACACCATTTTATGCGGTCCGCACTAGGCAACTTCTGCAACCTGTCTGCAATATTGTTCTTAACTGATTGGATTGATACTAACAAGCTGATTGAACTATGATTGCAGACAACGATGAGACAATGAGGAAAAAACTCAAAACAACCGGGCAGAGGTGAATCCTCCCTTGGAGAGAAAAAGAAAATGATCAAACTCACGCCCCAAGTCCGGGAAAGCTTTAAGAAGACAAGAAAGCTGATCAAAGTTGTTGATAGAGTTTCTTCACATTCCTCGGGGAGTGAGTATGCGCCCTCCCGGGACATTTCTTCAGACTCCGTGCCAGAATATGTTGAATACTGGATGGAGAGATTCAGTCTAAGGAACACTCCTCCACCATCACCCACTGCCCAAGCACCAACACATCTGATTTCTGAGTCGTCTGAGGGCTCAGCAGCAGGTAGTGAGGAATACTCCACCTCACCTACAACTTCTTTATCGGGAGAGGGTGGAGGATGAGATGAGGAGGAAGTACGAGGAGATGAGGCAGTGGCAGAAGGAGAAGAGACAAGGGTTGGGGGTTTTGATAAAAATCAAAAGAACATGCAAAAAATTTACATCAATAAAGAGTTATGCAATTTCTATCCAGTTTGAATGAATCATATAACGAAGCTAGGAGACAAATTCTAATGAAGACAAATGCACCTAGTCTAAACCAAGCCTATGCTATGATTATTCAAGATAAGAGTCAACAGAAAATAGGTGCGAATGCTGTAACTTCTGATAAGATAGAGCCTTTAGCTATGCAAGCAGGACAAGGAAGAGGTATGAGACAATATCTACAATGTGATTTTTATCATCTTAAGGGGCATACTAAAGAAAATTGTTATAAGATTGTTGGTTACCCTGCTGATTATGCTCCTAGAAGGAGATATGGTGAAGAAACAAGGTCTCAAGGTGAATGGCAAAAGAATCCAAGCAATGGTAAATCAGGATGGACCAATTCTAATGCTGGTAGGCAAGGTGGAAATGATGGTAATGCTGGTAGACCAGGTGGCTGTAGAAGAGAACCTATGGCTATGATTAACAATGCAGATATGAGTTCATTTTGTACGTAGGATATAAGTGATGGTCCTTCTGGAGTTGCTGAGCACAAGGGATATCACTATTTCACAAATGATCAGTATAATCATATTTTGAATCTATTAAACAAGGAGTCACATCCTCAGCCAAGCATAGAAAACATGGAAGGTCCAGGAACAAGTGTAGGAACAGGTCTAGGAACAAGTGCAGGAGCAGGTGAGGTTAAATGTATGATAAGCAATTTAGCACAAAAATCATAGGAGAAGGCATGGGTTGTAGACACAGGTGCTACTCAACACATCACCTCTGATTTAGCGCTATTATCAGATGTTAAAAGCACAAAGAAAACTGATAAAGATAGAGTGCATCTTAAAACTGGAGAGCAAGCTGATATTACTCATATTAGTAGTGCAATTATATTAGACAAGAGAGAGATCGTGCTTTATGTTCCTAACTTCAAGTTTAACTTGCTCTCAGTAGCAAAGTTGACAAAGGAACTAAAATGTAATGGCAATTTCTTTCCTGCTTTATGTGTGTTTAGGATCTTTGGAATGGCAAGGTAAATGGGATTGGTAAAGAAAGAGGAGGCTTGTATGTACTCGGATGTTTAGCCAACCGAATAAATGCACTCAATGCTATGAGCAGGACAAGCAGGGATTCAAGTGAAGTTTTCCATAACATGCTAGCCATCCATCTACATCAGTTATGAGACATGTAGTAGGTTTAAACAATAAGAATAATGAGATGTCACATGAAAATTGCTTGATATGTCCACTAGCAAAGTAGACTAGGTTGAAGTTTCCATTAAGCAAGTCTAGATCAGTAGTAGCATTTCATCTTGTACACATGGACCTATGGGGACCCTATAAGACTGCCACATTTGATAAGAAAAAATATTTTCTAACAATATGGATGATTGCTCTAGATATACATGAGTGTCCTTTTTGCAGTTAAAATCTGAATAAATAGTGGCAATAAGACAATTCATTGCCATGGTTCAAAATCAGTTTGGTATTGTGATCAAGGTAATAAGATCAGATAATGGATCTGAATTCTTCAATGCACAATGTTGTGATCTGTTAACAGGTCTTGGCATAATTCATCAAAGTAGCTACCCTTACACTCTACAACAGAATGGCATAGTGGAGAAAATGCACTGATACATACTTGACATTGCAAGGACTTTGAAGTTTCAGGGCTCAATTCCAACCAGATACTGGGGAATGTGTATTAAGACAACAAAATACTTGATCAACAGGTTGCCATCAAGTGTTCTTGGGGGCAAAACTCCATATGAGCTGTCATACCACAAGAATGCTAACATTGCAAATCTAAGGACTATAGGTTGTTTGTGCTATGCAACAAATTTAGTCAAGACAGATAAGTTTGTAGAAAGATCCAAGAAAGCCATTCTCATGGGGTACTATGAGACATAGAAGGGTTATATACTGCTTGATTTAGACACAAAGCAATTCTTTACACAAGTAGGGATGTCATATTGAAGGAATCATAATTTCCTTTCTCTAAGAAGGATGAGAACATATCACATAATTCACAAGAGCACATGGACCAGGGAACACTACAAATCTCATATTTGCACATACATTCAGGAGTCAACACACTCAATATTCTAACAGCAGGAGAGATGAGCCTACAAGATAACAGAAGAAGTGAATTGATAGGAATCTACCAATTTTACAGGAGATAGACATGGGTGATATACAGGAAGTTTCTCAAAATATGCACAATATGGATGTTGCTCATGCAGACACACACAGTGATGAACATTATGAAGGTGCAAAGACTTTAGTCAATAGACAAGAAGAAGTTGATGAAGATGCTGATGAGGGGATTTTGAGACCAAATAGAAGGTCTGCAAGTCAAGTTAAGGAGCCAATATGGATGAAAGATTATGTCATAACAAAGAAGACAACCAACTGCAGTTATCCTAACTCTAACTACCTGACTTATGATCATACTAGTACAAGCTACATATGCTACTTGGATAAGTTCTCTCAACTAACAGAACCACAGACATTTTAGGAGGTAGTAAAGGACAGCGGGTGGATAGAGGCTATGAAGCAAGAACTAAAGGCATTAAACAATAACAAGACATAGGATATAGTGAACTTGCCAGAAGGTAAGAACATTGTTGGATCCAAATGGGTGTACAAGATCTCAAGGCAAATGGAGAAGTTGAAAGATCTAAGGCAAGGTTAGTGGCAAAAGGATACAGCCAAAGAGAAGGTTTAGATTATCATGACACATTCTCACCAGTGGCAAAAATGGTCACAGTGAGATCTGTAATTTTACTAGCAGCATCAAGAGGCTGGAACCTGTTTAGATGGATGTCTATAATGCATTCTTGCAGAGAGATCTGAATGAGGAAGTTTATATGGAGCTGCCTGAGGGGTTCAGAACACAAGGAGAGCAGAAGGTATGCAGATTACTCAAGTCCTTGTATGGACTTAAGCAGGCCTCTCTACAGTGGAATATAAAACGGACCGAAGCATTACTTTGAGCAGGGTTCACACAAAGTCATCATGACTACTCACTCTTTACATTGAGGAGTAAAGAAGGAATAGTAATCATCTTAATGTATGTGGATGATCTCCTCATTACAGGAAGCAACTCAACACTAATGAAGAAAGCAAAGGACATACTGCATCAGAATTTTAAGGTGAAGGATCTAGGGGAACTCAAATACTTTCTACATATTGAGGTTTTAAGATCTAAAGGTGGAGTGTTGCTAAATCAAAGAAAGTACATATTGGAGGTGATCTGAGAAGTGGGGTTGAGTGGTGCAAAACCAGCTAATACACCATTAGAAGTGAATTCCTAGTTGACAATAATGGAATATGATCATGCTAATGGGATCACAGGGGATCCACCTTTGCAGAATGCTGGTACTTATCAGAGGTTAGTAGAAAGGCTCTTATATGTTACCATTACCAGACCAGACATCAATTATGCAGTGCATGCATTGAGTCAGTTTATGCAATCACTAAAAAGGTCTCATTGGGATGCTGCTTTGAGAGTTGTAAGATATTTGAAAATGGCTCCTGGACAATGGATTTTAATAAAGTCTGACTATGCAGAAACTCTTACTTGTTGGTGTGATTCTGACTGGGTTGCATGTCTAAATACTAGAAGGTCAGTTACTGGATATGTCATCAAATTTGGAGATTCAATGATTTCTTGGAAATCAAAGAAAAAACATACTTTCTCAAGAAGCTCCGCTGAGGCAGAATACAGGAGTATGGCAGCCAGTATTGCTGATGCGACATGGTTACTTGGGCTATTCAAGGAGTTGGGTGTAGACATAACTCAAGCAGTCACAATATATAGTGATAGTAAGTCAACAATCCAACTTCCAGCAAACCATGTGCTTCATGAAAGAATAAAGCACATAGAGATTGATTGTCATTTTATTCGAGACAAGATCAAGGAAGGAACAGTTAAGGTAGTGCATGCTAACACTAAAGAGCAATAGGAAGACTTACTGACTAAGTGATAACTAGAGATTTTGACACATTTTATACTCCTTCTTGCTTATGCTTTGATCAAATATTCAGACAAAATAGTCCCAAAAGTCTCACAAGTTGTGCTTGATTGCAGGTTTGATCAACAAAGTAACAAAATATCGAAGATCGGCTCAAAAGGAGTAAAACTTGCACAAGTGCCAAAGACAAGTCAAGTTCAGTCAAAACATGCCCAGTGCGGCCGCACACCACTTTGTGCGGTCCGCACTTGGAGATTCAGAGAGCTGTTATTTCAAGTATCATGGCAGTGCGGTCCGCACTGAAGGCAATTTAGCCGCACTACCATTTTGTGCGGTCCGCAGATTCAAGGTTTAGAGAAGATGAAGAATGAAGTTTTGAAGTCTGTGCGGTTGGCAGTCCATTCTGTGCGGACCGCACTAGAAGCCTCCGCGGTCGCAGTCCATTTTGTGTGGTCCGCGGAGCCCAAGATCAAAGAGCAATAATTTTGTAGTAAAGAGCCCGGTGCAGACCGCAACCCATTTTGTGTGGTCCGCACTAACCCCACAGGGGCAATTTTATCCAGATTTTTTAGCTTAGTATAAATAGATTCTTTTTCCATTTTTAGGGTATCAGATATTGTATTACATAAGTTGCGCTCGTGGCTCAACTTTTCTTAGCCATTTTGGGCATTTTCACTTACTTTTCATCATTGAATCTTTGTATTTAGCTTAGTAATTAATTAATATATGTTTATATTCATCTATTTCTTGCTTTTCTTCTTTGAATATGAGTAGCTAGACCCCATAGCTAGGGTTGTGGCTCAACCCTAGTGTGGGTAATTGATGGGTCTTGTAATTTAGGGCTAAATTGATTATGGGTGTTTGTTATTTAGGCCAATTTCATGGTTAATTTCTGAATTAGTGGTTGCAAACACTAGTTTGTGTTGAGTTGACTTGAGCTCCTCTTGAGAAAGAGAGCCTAAGTCTCGGAATTTGGACCAACAATGAATTGGGGCGTACTCAAGAGATTGATAACCCCTATTAGAGCATTAAACCTCGAGAGAGTAATACCCAAATTGAACCCTAAGTTGCTTGTGCAAATTTGCATACCCAATTGGTCTTGAGAAAATCAATTCGGGCAAAATCACTTGAACCACCGAGAGGTGTAGAGTGGGTAAATTCGTGCAATGGTTATAACATACTCCCCAAATATGTCAAATGTGCCTTAGATTCAAGTATCCGTCAATTTACCACCTAGGCGGTAGTAACTACCCTAATGCCATTTAAACTATTTGAACAACCCATAGCAGTATAACTCTTAGCTTAATTTACAATTTTGTAGTTTGTTAAAAGTAGAATTATAAAAAAAATTCGAACAATGTTAAGAAGTGTAGTTAAGAACACAAACGTAATCCTACACTAGATAGATACTCGATTCCAATTCTAGCTCGATGTGGATATCTATCACGACCCAAAATCGGGTAAAAGCTATTGCGACCCTCTCTTGCTACTTATTAGTAGTGCGGAGTTGGCTGTGATTAATTTTTTGACGACGTTGTGGGGGAGCTAATGGTTTTGGAAATCTATTTAGTTAGATTTGTTTATTGTTCTTCTTTCCTTCTTGTTACTAATTTGTTTGTATCAATACCATAGGTACCAAAATAGCATTAAATGCAAATGACCCTCTTAGAAATGTGAATATGGGGGAGGAGGTAGATGACATTGGAGAGGAAGAGGTACCTGTTGTACCTCAAGGACAACAAAGAGGCTGACATGCTAATGCAAATGACAACATTCCAGACCCTCCTCTGCCACCCCCAAGAGTGGATCCCAGAGTTCTTCCCAACCAAGGCTATGCAAGTGCTATTGTTACACCTCAGATTCGGGTAGGCCATTTTCAAATAACCAATGTGATGCTGATATTATTGGAGCAACGTGGTTATTTCACCGGTGCTCCAACTCAAAATGCGTATAGCATCTCAAGGGGTTCGTGGATACCTGTTTGGGGAGAAAGCAAACCAACGTGTCCGAGGATGCACTTAGATTGAGGCTTTTCCCTTTCTCACTTAAGGGGAAAACATTGGACTGGCTTGAGCGAGTTCCCTACCATTCCATCACCACTTGGGATGAGTTGGCGTATAAGTTCATTGCCAAATTCTTCTCGTCGGGACACATGGCAACACTAAGTGATGAGATCTTAGCCTTCAAGCAGGAGCCTACCAAACCATTGCATGAGATTTGTGAGCGATACAGAACTATGGTGAAAGAATGCCCCAATAATGATATGACATAGGCGATGATATAACAAACCTTCTATCGGGGCATCAATACAACAAATCAATGCATAGTGAACCAATTGGCTAGGGGTAATTTCATGAAGCTTCCTTATGATGAAGCCTGTGAGATTCTTGATGAAATGGCTGACACATTCTCCGTATGGCAAAGTAGAGCCAATGTGCCTCAGGGTGACCCCATGGTTACTCATTTGCATAAATAATTACATGACCATGGACAGTCTATAGAAGAACTTTCAACAATTATGAACCAATTGGCAAAGGCACAGTTGCAACAAGTCCAAAATCCTCGCCAAATGAATGCTATGTAGGGTATTAACATGTTAGTGAAACAAAGAAGGCGAAGAGGTCAACAGAACCAAGGGAATTCAGATCAATTTGATAATGATGGTAATGGATTTCAAGATGATGGCTATGATGAGCAAAATAAGGAGGTGCAATATGTGACTAATTACCAAGGTCAAAGAGGCAATTCTTCTAACCAACAACAACAATGGAGATCTCAGGGCAATTAGGGTAACCAAAAACAAGGCAACAACAATTGGAACAATCAACATCAAGGTAACAACAACTAGTGAAATCAAAATAAAAACTGCAACAATCAAAGAAACTGGGGCAACAACAACAATTGGGGTGGAAACAACAACAACCAAGGCGGGTGGAACAATAACCAAGGAAATCAGGGGCAAAGCTTTCAAAGGCCACCAATGTACCAACAACCAAAAAATCCACCTCCTTTTCCAGCCCAAGGTCCTAGTTTATCCAACAATGAAATGGGTAGAATTGAAATGATGTTCGAACAAATGATGAAAAAGAATGCGGATTCTGACGCGCAATTTGCTTCTCACAATACTTCAATTAAGAATTTGGAGGTGCAACTAGGTCAAATCTCTCAGTCCTTGAATACACGCCCTAAGGGTGCTCTACCAAGTGATAAGGTAGTGAACCGAAAGGGAGGAAATAATCATGTTATGGCTGTGGCAACTAGGAGTGGACGAGGCGATGATGTGAATTCCTCCAAACAAACACAAGTTTTGGGTGAAGAAATTGAGTTGCAAGAAGATGAATTTCCTTTGGTGGTTGAGAATGTAGTTGATGAAAATTTGAATGAAGAAGTGAGGATCAATATTCAAGATGCCGAGGTGGAAACAAAAAGTGATGTGAACCCGTCTAGGGAATACGTAATTGATATGCCGGAGCCGGTTGTGCCAAAAGCCAAGGCACCTTTGCCTAGGCCACCTCCCCCTTATCCTCAGAGGCTATCCAAGCAGAAAATTGAGAATAAATTCAAAAAGTTCATTAACATGATGAAGAGCTTATCCATCAATGCGCCTTTGGTAGAGGCTTTGGAGCAAATGCCTGGTTATGCTAAATTCATGAAATATTTGGTTACAAAGACAAGATCAATGGAATGTGTAACTATCAAGATGACCCACCAAGTTAGTGCTATAGTACATTCAATGGCTCCAAAATTAGAGGATCCTGATGCTTTCATTATCCTCTCCACAATTGGTAGTGCAGACTTTGACAAAGCTTTATGTGATCTTGGGGCAAACATCAACTTAATGACCTTCTCAGTTTTCAAGACTTTAGGTATTGGTCCTCCGAGACCAACTTCCATGCGATTGCAAATGGCAGACCGATCTATGAAGCGTCCTTTGGGTGTTGTTGATGATGTGCTCGTCCGGGTGGATAAATTTATCTTGCCAGCTGATTTTGTCATCTTGGATTATGAGGTAGATTATGAGGTCCCGATCATATTAGGGAGACCTTTACTTGCTATGGGGAAGGCTCTAGTAGATGTGGAAGCAAGGGAACTCACTTTCAGGGTGGGTGGTGAAAAGGTAGTCTTTCGGGTGTGCAAGTCAATGAAGCAGCACAATTGTACCGACATGTACTCATTTCTGGATTTAGTCACGATTGTGATAATTGATGATACCAGTGCAATGATCAATGATGCGGGCCGAGCGGAGTGCGTGAATGCTTTATATGGAATGAGCTATTATTCTTATGATCCTAGAAAACTTTCTTTGGATCTTGAAAATAGAAAGACGCCTCCAACAAAGCCTTCAATTGAGGAACCCCCGATGTTGGAGTTGAAGCCATTACCTCCACACCTCAGGTATGAATTCCTAGCTGACATTCTCCTCTTGCCTTACTAACATGCACGTTGACGCCATATTGGCAATGCTCAAAAAGCGAAAAAAGGTAATTGGATGGAATCTAGCTGACATTCGGGGAATAAGCCCGGCATTCTGTACGCACAAGATTATTCTGGAGGATGATGTAAAACCCTCATTGGAACATAAAATGAGGCTCAATGAGGCTATGCAAGAAGTGATCAAGTGGCTAGATGCAAGCGTGGTATCCAATCTCTAACAACTCATGGACTTCTCCGATGCAATATGTGCCGAAGAAGGGTGGTATGATTATGGTGACCAATGCTAATAATGAGCTTATTCCGACCCGGATAGTGACCGATTGGAAGGTGTGCATGGGCTACCGCAAGTTGAACAAAGTGACCCGCAAGGATCACTTCCCATTGCCTTTCCTGGACAAGATGCTAGATCGCCTTGCTGGGCATGCCTTATATTTTTTATTGGACAATTATTCAGGGTATAATCAAATTTTGATAGCTCCGGAGGATCAGGAGAAGATAACCTTTACTTGTCCATATGGTACTTTTGCTTTCTCTTGGATGCCCTTTGGGTTTTGCAATGCACTGACGATATTTCAACGGTGTATGATGGCCATTTTCACCAATATGGTGGAAGATATATCAGAGGTGTTCATAGACGACTTCAATGTGGTCGGTGATTCATTTGAATTGTGTTTGCGAAATTTGCAACAAAAGAAAAGAAAACTTACTGCCAAGGACCAAGAAAAGCTGAAGCTCAACCCTCAAACTTTCAGATACCTGGTTTAAATGGACATTAATCATATGTCCTCATAGAGAACACACGAATAAATTCATTTGAACCAAGAACGAAGCGAGAAATTGATTTTTTACTTTTGGGTCTCTACCGTGATCTGAAATTTCAAGAAATGGAGGATGATTCGAGGGTTATCGGTCATAGATTAGTAAAAAGGGGATCGTGGGTATGTCGGGGTGTTAATTTGAAAGCGGTTGGAGGTGGCGCCGCCACCCCAGGGCAGTGGGAAAAGAGGGGCGGCTGCTAGGGTTCTTCAAGGTGGTCTCTGAGGTGGGGTGCATGAGAGAGACGAGAGATAGGGGGAGGTGTAAGTGGTTCCGACCATTATATATTATTGATACCCAGATTCCCGTCCGGAGCGGAGCTTCATTGATAGAGACCTATTACCCCACAACCCCAATGTGCAGAGACACTTTCGAACTAGAGTGGGATGGGAACATTTTCTAGAAGAGTGTGTGGATGCCAATGAACACATGGTCAAGGAGTTTTATTGCAATGTAGCCCATATCAAAAAAGGGCTCCAAAGTGACCAAGGTTCGAAATTTGAAGGTGTTATTTGAAAGGAAGTACCTCAACGAATACCTTGGCTTCAATGAGGAGGACGAGACCTTATACATGGCAAAGATGGCAATGGGTCAAGAGTGTTAGCCCGATGTGAAGACACCAATCTTGTGTTAAATTTGAAAAAATGCCACTTCATGGTTGAAGAGGGCATAATTTTAAGCCATAAAATTTCAAAGCATGGGATTGAAGTAGGCAAAGCCAAGATAGAGGTGATTTCAAGGCTTCCTCCCCCCACTATTGTCAAGGGGGTGAGGAATTTTCTTGGGCAGGCGGGGTTCTACCGGTGATTTATCAAGGACTTTTCGAAGGTAGTGAATCCTCTTTGCAAGTTTCTAGGAAAGGATACAAAGTTTGTGTTTGATGAGAGATTTATGGAAGCCTTTGAACTTCTCAAGCATAAGTTGACCACCACCCCGATCAGTACCGCACCAAATTGGAGCTTACCTTTTAGCTCACGTGCGATGCGAATGATGTTGCGGTTGGGGCAGTTTTGGGTCAAAGAGTGAACAAAAAATTTCATCCAGTGTAGTATGCGAGCAAGACTATGAACAATGATCAAAGGAACTACACAGTGACTGAGAAGGGATTGTTGGCTATTGTGTTCGCCATGGAAAAATTATAGCCATATCTTATGGGAGCCAAAGTCATAGTGCACACCGATCATGCAGCTCTTAGATATTTGATGACAAAGAAAGACTCCAAAGCTAGACTGATGCGATGAGTCTTATTACTTCAAGAGTTTGATTTGGAGATAGTGGACCAGAAAGGTAGCGAAAACCAAGTGGCAGATCATTTGTCCCGCTTGGAGAAGGAAGGTAGGTCGTGTGATGGCCTAGAGATCTATGATACATTCCTAGATGAGAAACTACTTTCTGTGTCAACGTATGATATGCCATGGTTTGCGGACATTGCTAATTTCCTTGTCACTGCATCATCCCGTGTGAGCTCTCTTCTAACCAAAGAAAGAAGCTCAAACGGGATAGTTTGGACTTCTATTGAGATGAGCCATACTTGATAGATATTTGCATCCACGAAGTGATCCAGAGGTGTGTACCTGAGGAGGAGCAATTTAACATCCTAGAGGCTTGTCATTCCTCCCCTATGGTGGCCATCATGGAGGGGCGAGGACGACCTCAAAAGTTCTGAGTTAGGGTTTTTATTGGCCAACCTTGTTCAAAGATGCAAGTGATCTACTAAAAAGGTATGATCAATGTCAACGAGCGGGCAAGATTTCCAAGAAAGATGAGATGCCACTAAAAAACATTCTCGAAGTTGATATCTTTGATGCATGGGGTATCAATTTTATGGGCCCTTTTGTAAGCTTGTATGGAAACACATACATTCTTGTAGCAGTCGATTATGTCTCAAAATGGGTTGAGGCCGTGGCCTTGCCCAACAGTGAAGCTAGGAGTGTGGTGGCAATTCTGAAGAAGATCATTTTCACAAGGTTTGGTATGCCTCGGGCAATTATTAGTGATGGAGGATCACATTTTTGTAATAGAGCTTTTGATGCCTTGCTTTCCAAGTATGGTGTCAACCATAAAGTGTCTATTCCTTATCATCCTCAAGCAAGTGGCCAGGTTGAAGTGTCTATTAGGGAGATCAAGAGCATTTTGGGGTGGGAGACTTTTGTTTGTAGCTGGTTGGAGCCTACCACTCATGAAAAATCCCTACCTCTCCACCAAGCTATGTTGGTTGCTTCTATCATGGCAGGATACCCCATCAACGTGGGGAATGTGATGTCCAGAATTATTTCTATAGTGGGTGCGGAGCATGACCGAGACTATCCTTTCCCCAACACTCTCACTATGTACTTCCTGGACTTGAAAGTGGAAAATAAGCCCTTATATGTCAAAGTTAAAGCGAAGGCCCCTCTATCGTGGTACAACATGCAGTGGGATGACAACCCCAAGAGCAAGAGCTTCAAGGGTACAGGTACTACTACAATTGGCCAGTCTGAAGAACCAGCTGTGGTAGTGGCTCATGCTGAGCCGACCTCCACTTCTACAGATATCCCTCCCGATCCTTCCACATCCACAGCCACTCCTGTCGGTCCGTCCACATCAGCAGCCCAGAGATTTCATATTCCCGGGCCCATCCTATTACTACTCATTGACTATTTATACCCAATTTTCCCTTTATTTTTAATACGCAAAATACCTTCAAATGGCATGTATATGCATATATAAGTTTTTCCCGATGTTTTATTATTTTCCTAATTTTTTAAAAAAAAAATTTAAAATTAATTTATCGCCTTATTTTGTCAAGAAAAACCAAATAATTATTCCCAAAAGTATCATTTTGGTAAGTCATTTATGGAATTCTCATATTTATACTAAAATATAGCTAATGAATTTTTGCATTTTTTTCCTGAATTTATTTAGCATTTTTAAAGCTAAATTGCATATAATTGCAATATTAGCCCCTTTTAAGATTTAGTTGCGTTTATATTTATAAAATAAAGTCCAGTATTTTCAAAATTTTAATTATATGTTACTAATCATTTTAGTGTCTTTAATTTATTTCTAGAAATTATTTATTATTTTTATAAAATAAATCAGGGAAAAATGGCTATTTAACTGTTAGCCCATCTGCATTTGAATTTTATCCATATTTGGAACCCCTAATTAAACCCAATTTCAAATCCAATTACCCAACCCAACTACCTAATCTACTCGAACCACGACCCTACTACATAACCCGCCCGGATTTTTCGTTTAATCCAGGTCGTTGATCAAAATGATCAACGACTACGTTTTAATCTTTCCATTTTTAATTACCCATTACCCCCGAACCCTAGTCATTTTACATCCCCAGCCTCCTTTGAATCCCATATTCTCTCAATCTCTCTCAGAAACCCTAACCGTCTCCTTCCACTTCCACCCTAAAACCACCGGAATCCATGGCTTCCGAGGCCATGGAAATCCTATAACGGCCTCCTATGGCTCCTACACGCCTAGTAATTATGGTTTCAAGGTCTGACCATGAGGAAGCATTGCCCAGACTTCATTTGATTCTAGTTATGTGGCCGTCTCTGACCTTGCTCCAGCTGGCCTTGGTCATTTGAGCCTGAACTCGACTTCTCCGGCTCAGATCAGTGACTTTTCCAAGCATTCTCACTACTTGGGTTCTTCTGAAACTCTAACCCTTTGATGTTTTCCTGATTCTTCTAGATCCGTTGTATATTTGTGTTTTCCCTAAGCTTTTAAACTTTTTTCTCAATGTTCTTTCAAAACTACATCTTCAGAACCTTCATCGTTTTCCGATTTAGGGTTTCGTTAAGTTACACTTTAAAGTTTCTCTGATCTTCAGAACCTTCTAATGTAATTCTTATGGTGTTTCTTCTATGATATTTTCATGGGATTTCTCTACTGCGTTTCTTCTATTATGTTTCTTTATGTGTTCTTCTATTGTGTTTCTATATTTATTATGTTTCTTTTACTATTGTTCTTATATTTATTCTACTGTGATTTTGATGTGTTTCATCTACCATGTTTCTTATGTTGCTCTTCTACTGAAAGATGCCTGTTAAAAGTCTAAGTTTTTTTGAGATTTCTGAAGTTATTTCAACAGTATTTTCCCTTGATTACTTGTCCTTACACTTGATTGAGGGAAAAACCCTAAAATTTGGGGGTTTCATTCGAGTGCTAAGACTATTCACTATCTGATTTCCTTGTTCCTCATCTCTGAACTTGTTAGATTTCAAAACCCTATCTTTTTGGACCTATTCGATTTTCTTAAATTATTTCATCTACTGCTCTATTGAGCTTTGAAATCTTTGTTTCAACCTTGTTTCTTTGTATGATTCTAATTCCCTGCTACATGATTCTAAGGTCTTTTTACTGGACCCTTTGTATGCTAATTGATACTCCCTGTCTTCTCCATTGCTGAGTTACCATGTGACTACCATATTCTTACAGTCTACTAGTTACTGATTTTTTGCAATTGCATGACATTTTTCTTTGCCTTAAAATTCAGCCTCGCGTGCTTAACGTTTATGCACTCTTTATAGGTTAAATTTCCCTCTCAAAATAACCTCTGATTGTGGACTGATTTCAAATATCTATGTAATTCTGATTGTACTCTTGTAACTGATTCTTTCCTTATTATATTGATTTTCCTTGTTTCTTGGACTTGTTGGAATATTTTCCTTTGAACTTCCGACCCCTGCCTTTTCTACTTAAGTTGATTTGATCCCCTTACCATGATTACATTGGTATGAGATTCTTATAGACTTTTCCTTTATTGAAGTTTGATGAGCCTAGCCTCTATTACCTACTGTGTACTCGTACTATGCTGGAAATATTTTCTTATTGGTCATATTCAGCCCTATGTGATTTCTTTCCTTATTTAGAACTTGTATGCTACCATTTGATTTAATTCCTTAATTAAAAGAAGTCTTTAATGCTGATTCAATTTTAATTGACACATATTTTCCTAATTATTTCTGAACTACAATCCTTACCTTATTTTCTGCATGTTTTCACACTATAAATACCTAACTCTTTCATTGACACAAACACACGAAGACTCTTAGTTTTCAAAACACCAACACTCATAGTTTTTCTGAACTTATACTCATACTTGAGAGTACTCTCTCTCTTCTTACTTGTGGCATGTTTGCAAGTCCTGCTACCTGCTTCTTTCTCTATTCGCTATCTTTGAAATGGTATGTTCTAATTAAGATTTAGCCTCAGAACTATGTATTTATTTAAGATCTCTCTCCTCATGGTTGCCTACTTATGTGTTTAGTTCAGTACTTGCTTAGCATTTTCCTTCTGCCTGTTTGCCTTCTATTGTGTATTCTAAGTATGTTTGACACTGATAGTTGTTTGAGGCTTGACAACATTAAAGTATTGTTGTCTATGACTCAAACCTGATCCCCTGGGATCACAACCTCATATTACCATTGTATGCTGCATATTCTAGTTGGCTTTATGAGCATATCAGCATTCCTTATTGTTGTGCATGACCAGAATCAATTAATGCCCAAATACAAGGGCTCTCTGTAATCAGTCCCAACCCCTGAATCCCTTTTTGTGTGAAGTTGTTAATTCTGTAACTATTTCCCAGCATCCATTTCCCTTTTCCTTTTCTTCCCTAGTTTTTTCAAGATCTGTCTATGTACTTGCACTCTCTCTTAGTCTTTAAGTTCTGCCCCCTCTTGTGAGCCATGCCTTGGGACCCATTGAGCTCCCTCTGAACTTGGACACTTAAGGGTTGGCCCTTCCACACTACTTGTCCCCATTCTGATAATACAATTAAGGTGTGAACATTTTCCAGAGTCCCATTGAGGCTCTTAGGGAACTTTGACACACTCAGATTGGAGAAAGGCTTTGGATCAGTGGTCTTTGAGTTGGTTTATCTCATATTTCAGACAGGAAGTCTAAATTAGGCTCACCTTTGGTTGTACTATTTTTTTTTACTTTTTATGATGTAATTTATTATTCATTCTGATTTGTAATAAGTTGGAATAAACGCTGGGGGGTGGTTAGTGAAAAAGGGCGGGTAACCATGTATGCAAAGGGTAGATACCATGTCTATAGGTATTTTGAATTTTGTATATTCAAATGCATATAGAAATCATGCCTATAGTACATAGAAATTTTCATATAGAAATCATGACTATAGGACTACTACATTCTTGCATGTCCAATTTTAATACTTAAACCATGTCTTTAGGTGTTCTGAATTTTGCATATTCAAAATTAATATAAAAATCATGCCTATATGTCCATTCTGACTTCTGCATATTCAACTTTATATAGAAATTATGCCTATAGAATTGTTCAATTTTGCATATCCAATTACATCTAGATACCACGCTCATAGGTCTTAAATAAAATCAGCAAGCTAGATGCCGCGTTTATAGGTTTAAAACAAGTCTTATGCATTTAGATACTATGTCTATAAGTCTTCTGCATTTTTTTACCGTGTCTACAAAGGTTTATTGTCAGCAACGCATAGAGAGCATGCCTACAGGAATTTCTAATTTAATATGATTCACATCACCCGATGTTAGATATAAAACCAGTAATAAGGGGTACTGTCAGTTGCAGAATTTTTGATCAATTCATTAAATCTTGCCCCTCTCTTTTAATAATCTGATTCCCTCACTTAGCAAGTTTAAGGAGTATGCATTCAAACAATTTATTTCAAGCCATACTATTTTTTGAATTCAGTAGATATCATGCCTATAGGACCCCGTCTTAACACTTAGGCAAGCCATAGGCTAATAATTGAACTGATTATGTTCTATTAATTACAACCAGCAGGCAGGCATAAGTCGAGCTTCCTATCTGAATTATGTAATAAATCAGTCTGCCTCAACCTTTAAGCTCTCTCATGTTTAGTATTTAATCAGACCGTAATCAGTATGTGAAAGTCATGCTAATTATATGATTTTTCTTTGCAAGGAGGTATAATTGAGCCTCTGTTTGTTTATATGCTCCCCCTAAGTGTGCAATATGTGTTTTGTATGTCTCTTTAGATTTTTAACATTTTTGAAACCTCAAACAAGCCCAATATCCCTCCTTTTTAGGATTAGTAGTCCTAAGTGCCTCAGGGACTGATATTAGGACGGGTAATATCATGCAATAAGTAATCGAGACCATCCGCTCTTTAAATAACTTAACGGGGTGGGAAGGATAGATATGGATATGATGACCACAAGATAATGTCCCGTGTAGCCCCTCATTGAGGAGTGATTATCGGGCATTGTGTGTGATTATCCATATTTTTAATAAACTTAGGACATCTCTCTCTCTCTTTATTTCTTTACTTCTTTTTAGCAACTTCAGCTCTTTCTTTTAAAAAATTAGCTTTTTTCTAATTATTCTTTCCATATTTGTTTTTTTGTAAACCATTATGTTTAATCTCCTCTTATTAGAGCCTTATATGTCTACATGTTAATTGTACCCTAAACTCACAATAATTGACTGGTCAGGAACCGCATTAGTGGATTCTGAGGGGTGCCTAACACCTTCCCCCTACGATAATTTCAAGCCCTTACCCTATCTCTGTTTGCTCAAATCAAAATCCCTTTGGTGTCCTAATGCACCCTAATCATTAGGTGGTGACTCTTCAAATGCAAACTCAGTTCCCAAAAGGAACGAGTTGCCTTTCCAAATGTCATAAACCCGATTTCGCGAGAAAAAGAGGGCGCGACAGCATGACGACTCTGCTGGGGATTTTTAGGCTTTTACCATTTCAGGCTATTATTGTGAATTTATGCTTCTCTCTATGTGCAATTATTTGTTTATTTCTTTTAAGCATTCAATTTCCTTTTCAACTACAAAGCTAACTTATCCTTTGTTTCTTTACTTTTTGCTTTCCTTTACTACTGCTTTAAATTATGCAAAACTGTTGTATTTACTGCTTTCTCAAATGTGCAAATACGTGAAAACATGTCTTTAATTGTTGCATAATCATGATCGATATGATATTCCACTCGTACCAAACAAATACCATAACAATGCTTATAATGAGTTGTTGCGCTCTTCCTACATCATTACCCCCTAAATTCGAAAAGGCATATTTGCGGTAAAACTGGTTGATCAGTGGTACCGTCGACAGTTCCGAGCGTTCCCCCTTGAGTTGTCCACTCAAGGGTACTAGTCTGAAACCCCATAGAAACCTCACTCTGTTTAACTGTGTATGCATTATGGTCAAACCTAGCCGAGTCAGTTATGGTGTCCACATAATGACTCTTTAAGATAGCCTAGTCCAAAGTCCACTAGGTTTCCATGAAACCCAAATGAACATTATCACGTTCTGTGCATTTATTTGGAGAACTAAATGCGTTATGCCAATTATTGATGTTAAATAGCCGAGTCCGGTGGGGGTAGGGTCTGACCCTTCTTTCTTGCAGATAATGAGGCATAGAATCCCCAGATTCGGCATGGTTACCAATATCCACCCGAGACTGCTAAGCTGGTGGAAAGATCTTCATTCCAGTGACCAGACTCTTGTCAGAAAATATCTAGGGAATCTACCCTCCCTCTTGGAAATCCAACCCAACAACAAGAGCATAGAAGCGACTACTCTTTTTTGGGATTGTGAAAGGTCTATTTTCCGCTTCGGGGAAATTGAGATGACATCCTTGCTAGAAGAAATAGGAGGATTATCCGGCTTGGTATGGGAGACTCCAGGTTTATTGATGCCTGATAACCGCAAGGGTAGTGGTTTACTCAAAATGATGGGTCTGAAGAAGAATCCATAACTAACATGCCTCAAAGAATCCTATAACCCTTTTGATTATTTGTACAAGAGGTACGGTCACAACAAATCCTACCGTACCTATTATGATGAGATTGCCATCACCGCATTAGGGCATATTCATTAAAGGGTCTTTGTATTCATGTTCTGTTTCCTGGGGTTGATTGTATTTCCAATGAAGAAAGCAAGAATTCACACCTGACTAGCCATGGTCACTAAAACCTTAATTGAAGGAATTGGGGGCCAACCATTCAGAATTGTGCCCATGATCGTCGCGGAAATATACCGAGCCCTAGAGAAGTGTCAACAAGGATCTATTCACTTCGAAGGTTGCAATTTGCTACTTCATATGTGGCTTGTGAGCATCTACAAAAGGGTGAATACCGATAAGGGATTCACCGAAGGGACTGGGACGATCATATCGCTTTCCATCACCCAAAACAGATGAATTATATCCCTGATATGTTTTCTCAGCTAGAGGATGCCAAAGGATGGTTCGAATGTTTGATAACCTTATCAAGGAGCAAGTACAATGGATGTTTGTATGGTTTCCAACCGAAGAATTCACCGCCCGATCCCGAGATGCACCTTTTCTGATATTGATCAGTCTGAGAGGAACATACCCCTACGTCCCTCGTCGAGTTATGAGGCAAGCTGGTAGGAAGCATGTTGTACCCAGGGTCGACAAGATGAGTCACTTCCGAGCTGATTTCCAGGATGATGATAGCCCTTACAAGTGCCAAGCTCAGCATATGTGGCACTGCAAGATCGCAATGGGGAAAAATACCATCGAACCAGATAGATACCACACCGGTTGTACTCCCTACTATTCTGGCTGGTTGGAGGATAATCATAATGGTCTAAGTCAACCTAGGTTTATTCAGGGTCACAGGATCATAGATGAAAAGGTCGAGGCACGTGTCAAATACAATCAACTATGCAAAAGAATTCAGGAGTGAGAAAGTGAGCACCGTGAGATCAAAGGTTAATTGAGGAATGGAAGGACATGGCCGTCAATGGCAACAAGCGACTGGGATACTTGGAGCGAGGCATAGTGGAGCTGTAAAGAAGGTTTCTTAAAAGGGTCGAAGACTGTCAGAATGTTGAGGGGAACGAAGGCGTACATCTAGCCAGGGCCTACTTATTGTTGGGACTTCACGATCTAGGGAAGTTGTTCGACGGAGCCAAGGATGTCGAGTATGGGGAGGGTCCTTTAGGGACCAAGTAGATGGGACTTTATCTTTTCACTATTTAAAATGTAATAAGGTCGGGAATTAGTGACCTTATTTTTTTCCTGTTATTTAGTGTCGATTTGGGATTCGTGTATCTTTTATCAATAAAATGAAGCATTTAGCATTCCAAGTTCTCCAAATCAATTTGTCGTTAGGCCTACCCAAATTAGGACACGATTTACATTACCGCATTATGTGTTAAAATATTGCCACATTTTTTCATGAACCTCACTAACTTGGTTACCTTTTTGTTTATTTTTTGTTTTTGTTATTCCCCTACCCAAAGGTTAGTTCGAGCACTCTGGTAACATCATCCTATTCCACAAGATCCAAGGGTCCTCCACCCACTCCTCCTCTCAGTCCCGTCAAAAATAGGAACAAAGGGAAGATGGAAGATTTGAACAATGCCAGAAAGGAAAACTCAACTGAACGGGTAGAGATCACTCACGGTCATGGTGCTTTGGTTCCAAAGGAGAATGCAGCCCAACTGGAACAAAAGCTGCTAAATTTTCAGGAAGAACTTGATCAAGTCCAGAATCTGGCGAATCTGGCATTTTCCCTCATTACTCCAGATATCAACTTCCCAAATGCTCAGAACCCTACACCTCCACAGAATATCCCAAAGCAACAAAACCATCCCGCTCCTCACCACCACTACAACATATGTCATACCTCAAATAACACCCCACTACTCATCCCAAAACTCCATAACTCCACAAATAACCACTGCCACACCCACCATAACATCCCTATCTACATGGAGACTGTGCTGCACTCCACCCCACTCATCTCAAACACACCCGAGTCTGATGGTAAAGATTTGCTTATCAAGAACCTGGCTAAAGAACTTAAGAAATTGACTAGCAGAATTTAGGGCGTTGAAGGGAGTAAGGGAATTGAAAGGCTGAACTACAAATATCTTTGCATACAGCCCGATGTCAAACTACCCGAGTGGTAAAAACCTCCCAAGTTCGAGATGTTTGATGGTACAGGGGATCCGAGGGTCCACTTGAGAACATACTGTGATAATCTGGTTAGAGTGGGAAAAGATGAGAAAATCCGCAAGAAGCTTCTCATGAGGAGCCTAAAGGGAGATACTTTATCTTGGTGCATTAGACAAGATCATAAGAAGTGGTCGAATAGGGTAAGCATGGAGTTCGACTTTATGGATAAGTTCAGGTTCAACACAGAGAATGCACCAGATGTGTTCTACATTCAAAACCTAAAGAAGAAGCCAACAGAAACCTTCTGCGAGTATTGTCAAGACCCAAAATCTAACCATGGTCGTGATGGTGCCAATCATGTTACAAGGCAATCCTATTTCAGAAAATATTACTACTAAATTGATTATAAGAATTTAATAAAATATTTTCAACATTTAAATTTCTCATAAACTAAATCAAATTTAAATATAAGTAATACAAACTACGGAAATGAGTCCCAAACATCAGGGTGTCACTAAGTCATGAGCGTCTAAAGCTATAAACTAAGATATATAAACGGTCTAACTGTCCAAAAGAATAAATGACAAGAGGAGTAACAAGGTCCTACAGAATTAGCAGCTACCTTGCAATATCCAATTAAAGCAGCCTAAACTCAATGATCGCAGCACTCTAATTCATCTGGATCTGCACATAAAGTGCAGGGTGTAGTATAACTACAACGACCTCAGTAGTAACAGAAATAACTAAGGAACTAAGTAGTAGTGATGAGCTAAGCAAAACAGTCCAATTATTTATTTTCACAATTTTAAAAATAAATAGGTAAATTCTATAACTCAGTAAATGCCACAAAGAAATTTAACCAATAAATGTAGCACCAGCACAAATAAATACAACCTCACAACAATGTCACTCCATCACTCATCACTCACACTCAACACTCAACACTCTGCCCTCACTGGGGTATGTACAGACTCCGGAGGGGCTCCCAAAGCCCAAGAGCTAAGCACAGACAACTCACATGCCATCATATCAATACCTGGATCCGCACTGTCAACTTACGTGCTATGCGGACAACTCACACGCTATGGCATAAATACATGAACCCGCACGGTCAACTCACATGCTTCGCGGACAACTTACGTGCTATGGTATTAATATCCTCATAACCAAGCCATCATATCAATACCTGGATCCGCATGGGCAACTCACGTGTTACGCGGACAACTCATGTGCTATGATATAAATACCTGGACCCGCACGGTCAACTCACATGCTACGCGGACAAATCGCGTGCTATGGTATTAATATCCTCACAACCAGGCCCTTGGCCTCACTCAATCATGTACCTCACTAGCTTTACCATCATCAACAAATAAGGGTACACAAGCCACATCAAGTATCACAACATATTAGCAAATAATAGAGACTGAGGTAAACATGTACAATAATTTCTATGACTGAGTATAAATAATGTGAGCATGAATAAAGCATAAGCATGATCTCTAACATGAAGGCAAACAAGTTCAACAACAAGTAAACACATAACCACAAATAATAGCCATTAGGCCTCACATCCTCACGGGACGGACCAAGTCTCAATCCCTTGCGGTGCACACCCACACACCTATCACCTAGTGCGGGTATCACCACCAAACAATCACATGACATCAATTTCTCCGGATTTATACCCTCAAAGCCAGAGTTAAAACTGTTACTTACCTCAACCGCATAAAATCCTAGTCTGGGATGCCCTCATCTCTGGACTCGATATACAAAAGCTCCAAATCTAGACATAATTAGATTAATACCATAAACATGTGCTAAAAAATCAAATTCCACAATAGAAACTACAAAATATGCCAAAAATCTGAAATCGGCCAAAACCCGGCCCTAGAGCCCACATTTTGGAATCAGTCAAAAAGGGTAGAATAATAATCCTCGTCCTCTCCCGAGTCTAACCATATAAAGTTTGTCAAAATCGGACTCCGTTTGATCCCTCAAATCATCACTTAAAAATCTCCAAAATTCAAACCCTAACTCCCTTAATTTCACTTTGAAATCATCAATCAAATCCCAAAAACAAAGATGGATTCATGAAATGTAATCAAAACTGAGTAGAGAAAACTTACCCAAATCCATATGGTGAATATCGCCTCCAAAATCTCAAAAATTCGAGCTCCCAAACTCAAAATATGACCGAATGAGCAGACCCTAGTTTTATATATTTTTCTACTGGCTATTCTTCCTCGTTTCTCGTGCCACAAAAATCTCGGAACTCGTATTTTATATGTCCAATGGATTCCTTATAAAATTCTAGTAAAATTAGGCTTTTGAATCACTTAATTTGACCTTATAACGAATGGGATATATAGGTTTTAATATTTACAAATAATGCAGATTTTTAAATACGCTGGTAGTGGCAATTTCGTAATTAATAAGGAAAATCTAGCAACTTAGTTTTTAGTAAAATGACCATAAAATCCTCATACGATGTCCAAATTTAACATTCTTTTTTCTACAGGTCCGTAATTACGATACAGATCTAATGCTTCAATAAAAAACAAAATCGGAGCTCATTTGTTCAATATGATATCATTTATGCTTGAAGAAACAGCGTCGAAACATAAGAAAAATGAGCGCAACACAACGGAAACCTATCCGAAACTCACCCGAGGCCCTAGGGACTTCAACCAATATTTTCCACAAGTCACATATCATTGGATCTTGGGCGGATAGCGGGAATCGAACCCGCATCTTCTCCTTGGCAAAGAGAAATTTTACCATTCGACCATATCCGCATTTTTTTGTTCTTGATACACAATATGTATCACTACCCTAACTTAGTCGAACCTCCGGAACACCCAAAACAACACCAAAAGACCAAATCAACCTTGAATTCAAGCCTAAGAACTTCTAAACTTCCAACCCTCGCCAATTCAAGCCTAATTCTATCACGGAACTCTAAATTATATTCTGGACACACTCCTAAGTATAAAATCACCCAACGAATCTAATCGAATCATAAAAATCCAAATCCGAATTAGTTTACTCATAAGTCAACTTCCGGTTAACTTTTCTAACTTAGCTTTCGAACTAAGAGACTGAGTGATCATTTCACTCCAAAATTACTCTGAAACCAAACCTACCAACTTGATACAACTCAACACGGCTGAACAACACTTAACGAAGTAGAAATTTTGAAACTGGGGCTATAACTCTCAGAACGACTGACCACGTCGTTACATCCTCCCCCGCTTAAAAAAATGTTCGTCCACGAACGAGTCTAAAATCATACCTAGAGTTTCAAATAGGTGAAACCTTCAGCAATACTTTCTCGTCACATTCAAATCATAAGAACTAATCTCGCAGTCAGATCATACTCGTCATGTATCTATCCAGCCGCCATTTCCACTAGTAGAGACCCTACCGGACATATAGGTCCACAAGCACGCACTTAAACAATCAACACCTAAGAGCTCAATCTACAGTCAAAACCCAGCCTCAAGTCCTCCAGACTGGCCCAACATCAACACACAGAAATCACATCTCGCACCTCATCCAGAGGAATCACAATTTGTCAATGCACAACTGATATCGAGCGCTCGTGTGCATATACAAATGCGTGGAAAGATTTCAAAGAGTTACACTTCAAGCTGAATTTAATACCGCACGATAAGAATTCAAGAAAGTGAAGTTTTCCTAAAGGTTCTACAGCCTCTCAAAGATAAGTACAGACGTCTCCATACCGATCCGCAAGACTTTACTAAACCTGCGCATGACTCGTGAGACCTATGTAACCTAGTCTCTAATACCAACTTGTCATGACCCAAAATCTAACCATGGTCGTGATGGCACCTACAGTGTTACAAGGCAAGCCTATTTCCCAAAATATTACTACTAAATTGATTATAAGAATTTAATAAAACATTTTCAACATTTAAATTTCTCATAAACTAAATCAAATCTAAATATAAGTAATCACTAAGTCATGAGCGTCTAAAGCTATAAACATTGATATATAAACGGTCTAACTATCCAAAAGAAGAAATGATAGGAGGAGTAACAAGGTCCTGCGGAATTAGCAGCTACCTTGCAATCTCCAATTAAAGCCCGCCTAAACACAACGATTGCAACGCTTTAATTAACCTGGATCTGCACATAAAGTGCTGGGTGTAGTATCAGTACAACTACCTCAGTAGTAACAGAAATAACTAAGGAACTGAGTAGTAGCGACGAGTTAAGCAAAATAGTCCAATTATTTATTTTCACAATTTTGAAAATAAATAGATAAATTCTATAACTCAGTAAATGCCACAAAGAAATTTAACCGATAAATGCATCACTAGCAGAAATAAATACAACCTCACAGCAATGTCACTCCATCACTCAGCACTCAACACTCAACACTCAGTACACTCAACACTCTACGCTTACTTGGGGTATGTACAGACTCCGGAGGGGCTCCCAAAGCCCAAACGCTAAGCATAGACAACTCACGTGCCATTATATCACTACTTGGATCTGCACGATAAACTCACGTGCTACGCGGACAACTCTCACGTTATGGCATACACACCTGGACCCGCACGGTCAACTCACATGCTACGCGGATAAATTATGCGCTATGGTATTAATATCCTCACAACCAGGCCATCATATCAATACCTGGATCTGCACAGTTAACTCACGTGCTACGCGGACAACTCACGTGCTATGATATAAATATCTGGACCCGCACGGTCAACTCACATGCTACGCGGATAACTCACACGCTATGGTATTAATATCCTCACAAACAGGCCCTTAGTCTCACTCAATCATGTACCTCACTAGCCTCACCATCTTCAACAAATAAGGGAACACATCCCACATCAAGTATCACAACATATTAGCAAATAATAGAGACTAAGGTAAACATGTACAACAACTTCTATGACTGAATACAACTAATGTGAGCATGAATAAAGCCTAATCATGATCTCTAACATAAAGGCAAACAAGTTCAACAACAAGTAAACACATAATCACAGATAATAGCCAATAGACCTCACAGCCTCACGGGACGGACCAAGTCTCAATCCCTCATTGTGCACACCCACACACCCGTCACCTAGCGTTGGTATCACCACTAAACAATCATATGACATCAATTTCTCCGGGTTTATACCCTCAAAGCCAGAGTTGAAACTATTAGTTATCTCAACCGCGTAAAATCCTACTCTAGGATGCCCTCGTCTCTGGATTCAGTATCCACAATATCTGAATCTAGACATAATTAGATTAATACAATAAACATGTGCTAAAGAAATGAATTCCACAATAAATACTACGAAATATGCAAAAAAATCCAAAATCGGCTAAAACTCGGCCCCCGGGCCCATATTTCGAAATTAGTCAAAAATGGCAGAATAATAATCCTCGTCCTCTCCCGAGTCTAAACATATAAAATTCAATAGAATCGGACTTCGTTTGATCCCTCAAATCCTCACTTAAAACTCTCCAAAATTCAAATCCTAACTACCTCAATTTCACTTTGAAATCATCAATCAGATCTAAAAAACGAAGATGGATTCATGAAATATAATCAAAACCGAGTAGAGAAAACTTACCCCAATCCATATGGTGAATACCGCCTCCCAAATCTCACAAATTCGAGCTCCCCAACTCGTGCCAAAAAATACTAAAACTCGTATTATATGCCTCCAGCGGATTTCTTGTGAAATTCTAGTGAAGTTAGGCTTTTGAATCACTCCATATGACCTTATAACGAATGATATATGTAGGGTTTAATATTTGCAAATAGTGCAGATTCCTAAATACGCTGTTAGTGGCAATTTCGTAATTAATCTGAAAAATCTGACAACTTAATTTTAAGTAAAAGGACCATAAAATCCTCATACGATGTCCAACTTCGACAATTCTTTTTGCTACGGGTCCATAATTACGATACAGATCTAATGCTTCAATAAAAAACGAAATCGGAGCTCATTTGTTTAATATTATATCATTTATGCTAGAAGAAACGGCGTCAAAACATAATAAAAACAAGTGCAACACAATGGAAACCTATTCGAAACTCACCCGAGGCCCTAGGGACTTCAACCAATATTTTCCACAAGTCACATATCACTACCCGAACTTAGTCGAACCTCCGGAATACCTAAAACAACACCAAAAGACTAAATCAATCTCGAATTCAAGCTTAAGAACTTCTAAACTTCCAACCCTCGCTAATTCAAGCATAATTCTACCACGGACCTCTAAATTATATTTCGGACACACTCGTAAGTCTAAAATCACCCAAAGAATCTATTCGAATCATAAAAATCGAAATCCGAATTTGTTTACTCATAAGTCAACTTTCGGTTGACTTTTCTAACTTAGCTTTCGAACTAAGAGACTAAGTGATCATTTCACTCCAAAACTACTATGAAACCAAACCTACCAACTTGATACAACTCATCACAACTGAACAACACTACACTTAAAGAAGTAGAAATTGCGAAACGGGGCTATAACTCTCATAACGACTGATCGGGTCCCTACAAGTATGCTACTCGTTAGAGGTCCGAAACAGCTAAGGTTAAATCTGCCTTAGAAGAAGAATAGATGAACAAATTCTTTGTTCGGGCCCAAGACCCACAATATTATGAGAGGCTGATGATGATCGAGGGACACAAATTTTCTAACATTATCAAGCTAGGGTAAAGGATCGAAGAGGGCATCAAAAGCGGTATGGTTACGAACTTCGAGGCCTTCCAAGCTATAAACAAGGCCTTACAGTCAGGAGGTGTGTCCAAGAAAAGAGACGTAAGAGCCGTAATGGTTGCACAAAGAACCAAATCTCCCATCAAATACCAAACTTATACAATGCCTCCACTCACATATCAGCCTACTCCAAACCACCAAACACCCTGACCCTCTTACCAAACTCCACCACTCACTTATCAACTATCTCCACCACCCACATATCAGCCTACTTCAACCAAATATTCCCAACCCACACATATTTACCAAGCCTACAATACTTAACCAACCTACTATCAATCCCTACCTGCATACCAACACTTCCCTATACCTCAACCAAATTTTGATCGAAGGCCTCCAAAACAGTATACGACTGTTGCTCAACCTATCGACCAGTTGTATGAAAGTCTTAAAACTGCTGGTTATGTCACCCCTATCCCTGTTGTAACCCCTGAGAACCCTTCTCAATGGGTTAATCCAAATAAATCTTGTGCATACCATTCCGACATGAAAGGACACACCATTGACGAATGTCAGTTCTCTGAAAGATAAAATCCTGACTCTAATTGACAACAAAATTATTGTGGCAAAGCAACCTGCTCCAAATATCCGCAATAATCCTTTACCAGACCACAATGGTGGAGGCGTTCACATGATTGAAATAGAGGATGATTGGGATCCTGAGGGGTCGATTGGTTTGATCGCGGAAGGGGACAACCCAATGAAACCAATAGTCACCCTTAATCCGATCGTAGTCCAGATTCAGCCCTCTGGGGATGACAAGGTAAATATGTCCATGCCACTTGAGTTTAAATAACCATCCTCTGCAAAGACGCCAACACCAATTGAGGTCGAATTTGTGTCTCCAGCAAAGGCACCCACATCATTCGAAGTTGTTGTTTTACTGCCCATGGTGCAGGCTCCGTTCGGAGTGAAGATAGCCACGTAAATTCCAGTGGCAATGTAAGCCATAACACCGCTCCATACTAAGGCTATACCATAGGACTACACAACCGAGGCAAGAAGGAAAGGCAAGGTTACGTTCGGAGAAGCTATTGCGGCACATGGTATGACAAGAACTGGCAGAGTTTATACCTCGGAACATCTGGCTGAGTCGAGCAAGTAGGCTTCTAGCCGGACAACCATCACAGAGGTCGGGTTGGATGATCTTTGAAGAAAGATACAAGCCAAGGAATACTTAACCATTGATCAGCTGAACAAAATACCGACGCAAATTTCTATCCTTGTTTTGTTACAAAATTCTAATGTGCACAAGAATGCCTTGTTAAGGGTGCTGAGTGAAGCATATGCGCTAAGCAACATCATCGGTGGAGAGATGGCTAACATGGTAGGACAGGTATTGGAAATTCACAAGATCACTTTTCATGAAGATGAGCTACCACCAAAAGGGTTGGGTCATAACAAGGCATTGCACATCACCGTGCAATATGAAGATTATTTTGTCACCAGAGTCCTGATTGATGGGGGATCCAGCCTCAACATTTGTCCGTTGGTAACACTCAGGACATTGGGTAAGGGACTGCATGAGATCAAGGATGGGGCCACCAACGTAAAAGCTTTCAACGAATCCCAAAGGTCTACCATTGGGGAAATTAGTCTGTGTTTGCAGATGGGGCCTACTTGGTTCTATGTGGATTTTTAAGTGATAGACGTACCGACATCTTATAATCTGATGTTAGGGCGACCCTGGATTCATGCTGCTGGGGGTAGCATCAACACTACATCAGGTAGTGAGGTTTGAGTGGAATCACGAGGAGGTGATCATTCATGGCGACAGTAGAAATCCAATATACAGTCGCCAGACCATCCCGACAATCATAGGAAGAAGAAAGATAGGCGGGGAGACCTATCACCACATTGAGCGAGTCAACGATGTTGATAAAGACAAATGGTGGGACAACAAAATTGAGAGCATATTGAATTAGAGTAGGTACCAACCGGGTAAAGGGCTTGGCAAGAACCTCCAAGGAATCGCCAAGCCCATAAAACTCAAGAAGCATGGCACCACCTTCTATCGAGGATATGAGTATACTTGGGAAGAGTTCAACAACTGGTCACCACCATGGAGCGGTCTTTACTAACCACTGGAGCAGCCAATACCACACTTGGAACAGACTTTCCAACCGGCCGATGTTATCTATGGGTCAGAAGAAGAGGAAGCACTGGCAGTGGTAAAGAGTTTGTTCCTAGAAGATAATGATATGGATTGTTGCATTGTTCTCGATGAGGATGGGAGGAAGGCCCTTCCATACAAGATGTGAGTGGAGGAGCATGCCTAAATAAATGGACCATCAGAACCACTAGAGCCCGGCGAGCCTCGGGGTAGCAAGGCTGAACAAGCATCATGCACTATCTTTTATTTTTGCTAGCTAATTTTATTTTCTTTCGCATTTTAAATTTCCGCAATAAGATCTTCGATGTTCAAAACAGTTATGGAATTCATCAAAGCATTTCAATTTTTTTCTTATAAATCAACACTCTTATTATTTTTTTCTCATTACTCTACTTATACATCATTACTATTACTTATCTTGATGAACCGATGACTATGATATGCAATGAGATAACGCAACGAACAGATATAGATTTAGAGGAAGATGAAATACCGGAAGGAATTGTTAAGGAAGTTGAGAATTTTGAAAACAAACCAAAGTCCAACTTGGACGAGACAGAAATTGTTAACCTGGGAGATGCGGAAAATGTCAAGGAAACACGGATCAGTGTTCACTTATTGTCATCAGAAAAGAAGGAATACACAGAGTTTCTAAGAGAATATAAGGACATATTCGCCTGTTCATATGACAACATGACGGGCCTAAGCACGTCTATTGTGGCTCACAAACTACCAAGCGATCTAAAATGCCCGCCGGTAAAGCAAAAGCTCAGAAAGTTCAAACCTGATATGAGTCTGAAGATCAAGGAAGAAGTCACTAAGCAGGTCAAAGCTAAAGTTCTTAGGTTCGTTGAGTATCCAACATGGTTAGCCAATATTGTGCAAGTACCAAAAAAGGGCGGGGAGGTCATAGTCTGTATCAACTAGCGAGATCTCAACCGGGCTAGTCCGAAAGATGACTTTCCTTTACCAAATATACACATCCTTATCAACAACTTTGCCAAGCATGAGCGGCAGTCATTTGTGGATTGTTTTGCCGGTTACCACCAGATTTGAATGGATGAAGAAGATGCTGGGAAAGCGGCTTTCATTACGTCGTGGGGAATGTACTGCTACAAAATGATATTGTCTGGGTTAAATAATGCAGGGGCCACCTACATGAGGGCTATGACTACCATCTTTCATGATATGATACACAAGGAGATCGAGGTGTACGTATATGATGTTATCATCAAGTCCAAGAAGGCTACTGATCACATGGAAGACTTGAGAATTTTTTTCAACAAATTGCGAAGGTACAACTTGAAACTAAATCCCGCAAAATGTGCATTTGGGGTTCCTGCTGGAAAATTACTTGGGTTTATTGTAAGCCGCCGGGGAATAGAATTAGATCCATCAAAGGTCAAAGCTATTTCAAGAACTGCCACCGCCAAAGAATAAGAAGGACATGATGAGTTTCTTAGGGAGACTCAACTACATCAGCCGGTTCATAGAACAATCTATGCTCGTCTATGATACGATCTTCAAGATGTTGAAGAAGGATGCCGCCACCAAGTGGACCGATGAATTCCAGAAAGTTTTCGACAAAAGTAAGGAATACCTATCAACACCACTAGTTTTGGTCCCGCTCGAGCCGGATAGACCTCTACTACTCTACATCACAGTGCTAGATGGTACCTTCGATTGCATCCTAGGGAAGCATGATGAAATGGGGAGGAAAGAGCAGGCCATTTACTATCTAGGCAAGAAGTTCACTCCATATGAGGCCCGATAATCTCTTTTGAAACGCACCTGCTATGCTCTGACTTGGGTGGCCCAGAAGTTGAGGCACTACTTTTGTGCCTACACTACGTATCTCATATCAAGGATGGATCCTTTGAAGTACATCTTCCTGAAGCCCATGCCCACTAGCAAGCTAGGCAAGTGGAAAATCCTGTTGAGTAAATTTGACATTGTCTACGTGACCCAAAAAGCAATCAAGGGACATGCACTAGCAGATCACCTTGCCGAGAACCCCGTAGATGGAGAATATGAACCTTTGAAACATATTTTCCCGATGAAGAGGTATCGTTCGTAGGAGAAGACATTGTAGATTCCTATAACGGCTGGAGAATGATTTTCGACAGATCGGTGAATTTGAAAAGAGTTGGCATAGGAGCGTTCCTAGTATTAGAAACTAGTCAGCATTATCCAGTGTCTGCCAAACTCAGGTTCCCCTGCACCAACAATATGGCCTAGTATGAAGCCTGCATCATAGGGCTCAAGATGGCCATTGACCTGAACGTTTAGGAGTTGCTAGTAATTGGAGATTTAGACTTACTCATACATCAGGCCAGAGAAGAATGGGCAACCAAGAAATATAAGATACTCTCATATCTACATCACGTGCAGGAACTGAGAAAGAGGTTCAGAAAGACAGAATTCCGGCATATTCGTAGAATCCAGAATGAATTTGCCGACACATTGGTCACCTTGTCATCCATGATACAACATCTAGACAAAAACTTCATTGATCTCATTCCAGTAAATATCCACGATTAGTCGACTTACTATGCCTATGTTGAGGAAGAAGCAGACGAAAAACCTTAGTTTCAGGATATCAAGGAAAATTTGACAAAAGAAGAATACCCAAAACTTGCAAATCCTATTTAGAAACGCACATTTCGGATTCTGTCTAACAATTTCTTCCACAGTGGAGGAATCCTATATAGGAAGACTCCTAATTTGGGACTACTCAGGTGTGTCGACACAAAGGAAGAATCCAAGCTGCTAAAGGAAATTTATGTTGGGACCTATGGTCCATATATGAGCGGCTTTGTCTTAGCCAAGAATATACTCTGGGATGGTTACTTTTGGATGACTATCAAAACAGACTGAATCCAGTATGTTCGAAAAAGCCACTGCTGTCAGATACATGCACAGATGATAAAGGTGCCTCCCAATGAGCTTAATTCAACAAGCTCATGTGGCCTTTCGCCGCCTGGGGAATGGATGTCATTGGACCGATTGAGCCCGCCGCTTCCAAAGGACACAGATTTATCCTAGTAGCAATCGAGTATTTCACCAAATGGGTTGAAGCAGCATCTTACAGAGCAGTAACTAAGAAAGTTATGGTAGACTTTGTTCGCGACCGCATCGTTTGTCAATTCGGGCTTCCAGAATCAATCATCAATGATAATGGCTCCAACCTCAATAGTGACATGATAAAAACCATGTGTGAAACCTTCAGGATCAAACACAAGAATTCTATAGCCTATAGGCCTCAAATGAATGGAGCTGTAGAAACCGCCAACAAGAACATTAAGAAGATACTAAGGAAGATGGTAGAGAAGCATAAGCAATGGCATGAGAAGCTATCATTTGCGTTATTGGGGTATCACACCATGGTCCGCACATCAAATGGGGCAACCCCCTATATGCTGGTTTATGGTATAGAAGTCGTCATTCCGGCCGAAGTAGAAATTCCTTCCTTAAGAATCATACAAGAAACTAAACGCGACGATGCAGAGTGGGTGAAGAGTCATTATGAGCAGCTAGCTCTCATAGATGGGAAAAGAATGAACGTGGTATGTCATGGTCAGCTTTATCAGAACAAAATGTCCAGAGCCTTCAATAAAAAAAGTCAAGCCAAGACAATTCACGCCAATGCAGTTGGTGTTAAAGAAAATTTTTCCGCATCAAGATGAGGCCAAAGGGAAATTCTCTCCCAACTGGCAAGGTCCATACATGGTTCACCAGGTTCTGATAGGAGGAGCCCTCATACTTATAGAAATGGACGGAGAAGTTTGGCCAAAACCGACTAATTTAGATGCAATCAAGCGCTACTATGTGTAATCTTTATGTTTTCCCTACATGATGTAAATTGAACTACGTCTGACCTGATTCCCGTTTAAGAGGGAATACGTTGGTAGCCTTATTGGTTCAGTCACAATTCAATAAAATTTTCATTTCCCCCCATAATTAGAAACTGGGGCAGAATTTTGAGGAGTACCCTCAAAATTCCGAGGTAATTGCAACCAATCATCGTAAGCAACCGTCAGAAGCATCAACCCATTAAACTGGGGTAGAATTTTGAGGAGGACCCTAAAAACTCCGTAGCAAGAGAGATTGCAATGTCTTGGGCCACGTCACAATCATCGTTTCATCTAAAAGTTGTTCATAAATATATACTTATATCTTATTTTACAAATTCATGCATGTCTATTATCGAAATCGCGTTGTTCAGCGATGTTACCCCCTAATAATACCTACTATATCGCCAGATCTAAGATGAATAGGTTGAGCAGAGCCAGGAGGGATGTGAACTAACCTCCCCTTATGCAAAACTCATGATTTTTCTTTGGATCCAGACACTTGGATTGCAAAAGCATTTGATGTACTATACACTCACGAGATAAATGTGGTTAAGGCTTACAACTCTCAAAGTTGTTGAATTTGCCCACATTTTCTACCAATGCACACCGGTGATATGCCCTATATCATGATATCCCAGCATTCACAATTGTCGCAACCTGCTATCAGCTAAGAAACTCTATTACCATTTACCGTCTCCATCTGCATTTTCCGCATTGCATAAGGCTACTATTCTGCCTACCGAGACTAAGCATTGTCTCCATCTGCGTTTTCTGCATTGCATAAGGCTACCATTCAGCATTCCAAGACTAAGCACTATCTCTATCTACATTTTCTGCATTGCATAAGGTTACCATTCTGCCTTCTGACACAAAGCACTGTCTCCATTTGCATCTTATGCATTGCATAAGGATACCATTCTGCCTTCCGAGACTAAACATAGTCTCCATCTGCTTCCCCATGGCTGAAAGATCGCCACTTTATTTACATTCTGCATGGCTGAAAGATCACCCCCTTTACATTTTGCATGGCTGAAAGATCGTCACCCTATCTACATTTTGCATGGCTAAAAGATCATCACCCTATTTATATTCTGCATGGCTGAAAGATCGCCACCTTTGAATTCTACCTGGCTAAAAGTTCACCACTTTATTTACATCTGCACGACTGAAAGATCATCACCTCATTTACACTTGCATGGCTGAAAGATCGCCACTTTATTTTTGTGCTTGCATGAATGAAAGATCGCCACCTTTTGCATCTCATGGGCTGAAAGATCGCCAAATACTGCATTTCATTGGCTGACACATCACCAAATTATCCAAGGGCGTCATTGTTCGTAGGCACCATTTGCATAGCCCTAGAACTTCATGTCATGGCCTGAGGATCCCTTTAATATTTTGCATATCATTATTCAAAGGCATCATTGTTCGGAGGCACCATTTATATAGCCCGAGAACACCATGTCATGGCCTGAGGATCCTTTTAATCTTTTGCATATCATTATTCAAAGGCATCATGGTTCGGAGGCATCATTTCATAGCCCGAGAGCAACATTTCATGGCTCGTGAATCCTTTATTACTATACGCTTCATGGCCCAAGACATCATGGTCTAAGGACATCATCCTAACCGTCCAAAGACAGCATTCATGGTCCTACATGAATTTGCATCACGTTTAAATTTATGCACAATATATGCTTGTATTTTCTATTTTGAAGGTAAACCGGCGAGCAACAGCCATCTCGGTAGGACTGATCCCGCTCCAGTTCCCGCAGCCCTATCAGATTTCAACCATTCACCTCGTCCTAAATATTGCGTCCATTCTTGAAAGTCTCCATCGGCATACTCCATCGACAAATCCTGAACTACAAATGGCCTGATTCCTGTAAAATCAGGGATATGTAGGCATCTCAGAAGCCAGGGCACGGCCTAAGTCTCTTTAAATCATTTCATTCGGTCAAAATTGGCCATCATATCTTTACCCCATAACTCTTCCATCCTTCCCGAGTAAGGAGGGGCAGTTGTTGATACCCAATTTTCCCTTGTGTTTTTAATATGCAAAATACATTCAAATGGCATGTATATGCATATATAAGTTTTTCCCAATGTTTTATTACGTTTCCTAATTTTTAAAAGATTTTTTTTAAAATTAATGTATTGCCTTATTTTGTCAAGAAAAACCCAATATTTATTCCCAAAATTATCATTTTGGTAAGTCATATATGGAATTCTCATATTTATACTAAAATATAGCTAACATATTTTTTCATATTTTTTCGAATTTATTTAGTATTTTTAAAGCTAAATTGCATATAATTGCAACATTAGCCCCTTTCAAGATTTAATTGCGTTTATATTTATAAAATCAAGTCTAGTATTTTCAAATTGTTAATTATATGTTACTAATCATTTTAGTGCCTTTACTTTACTTGCAGAAATTATTTATTATTTTATTAAACAAATGAAGGAAAAATGGTTATTTAACTGTTAGACCATCTGCATTTCAATTTTAGCCATATTTGGCACCCCTAATTAAAGCCAATTTCAAATCCAATTACCCAACCCAACTACCTAATCTACCCTACCCATGACCTTTTTACATTACCCGCCCAGATTCCCCGTTTAATCTAGGCTGTTGATCAAAATGATCAACGATCACATTTTAATCATTCTATTTTTAATTACCCATTACCCCCAAACCCTAGCCATTTTACATCCCCAGTCGCGTTTGAATCCCCCATTCTCTCAATCTCACTCAGAAACCCTAGCCGCCTCCTTCCACTTTAGCCCTAAAACCACCGGAATCCATGGCTCCAAGGCCATGGAAATCCTATACCGGCCTCCTATGGCTCCTACACACCTGGTTATTATGGTTTCGAGGTCTTACTATGAGGAAGTTTGGCCCAGAATTTATTTTACTTGAGTTCTATGGCCGTTTCCGACCTTGCTCTGGCTGGCCTTGGTCATTCGAGGCTGATCTCGACTTTTCCGGCTCAGATCAGTGACCTTTCCAAGCCTTGTCACTACTTGGGTTCTTCTGAAACCCTAACCCTTCGAGGTTTTTCTAATTCTTCTAGATCCATTATATATCTGTGTTTTCTCTAAGTTTTTAAACATTTTTCTCAAAGTTCTTTCAAAACTATATCTTCAGAGCCTTTATCTTTTTCCGATTTAGGGTTTCGTTAAGTTACCCTTTAAAGTTTCTCTGATCTTTAGCATGTTTTACTGTATTTTCTTATGTTTCTTCTACTGTCATTCTTATGGTGTTTCTTCTACAATATTTTTATGGGGTTTCTTCTACTGTGTTTCTTCTATTATGTTTCTTTATGTGTTCTTCAATTGTGTTGCTATATTTCTTCTACCGTAGTTCTTATGTTTCTTCTACTGTGATTCTGGTGTGTTTCTTCTACCATTTTATTATGTTGCTCTTCTACTGAAAGATGCATGTTAAAAGTCTCCATTTTTCTGATATTTCTGAAGTTATTTCGACAATAGTTTGCCTTGATTTTTTGTCCTTACACTCGATTGAGGGCAAAACCCTAAAATTTAAGGGTTTCATTCGAATGTTCAGACTATTCACTATCTGATTTGCTTGTTCCTCATCTCTGAACTTGTTTGATTTCAAAGCCGTAATGTCTTTGGACCTATTCAATTTTCTGAGATTATTTCATCTACTACTCGATTGAGCTTCGAAATCTTTGTTTCAACCTTGTTTCTTTGTATGATTCTGATTCCCTGCTACATGATTCTAAGGTCTTTTTACTGGACCCTTTGTATGATAATTGATACAAATTGTCTTCTCCATTGCTGAGTTACCATGTAACTACCATGTTCTTACAGTCTACTACTTAATGATTTTTTGCAATTGCATGACATTTTTCTTTGCCTTAAAATTTAGCCTCACATACTTAACGTTTATGCACTCTTTATAAGTTAAATTTCCCTCTCAAAATAACCTCTAATTATGGACTGATTTCAAATCTCTCTGTAATTCTTATTGTACTCTTGTAAGTGATTCTTTTCTTATTATATTGATTTCCCTTATTTCTTAGAATTGTTGAAATATTTTCCTTTGAACTTCTGACCCCTACCTTTTCTACTTAAGTTGATTTGATCCCCTTACCTTGATTACATTGATATGGGATTCTTACAGACTTTTCCTTGATTAAAGTATGGTGAACCTAGCCTCTATTACCTATTGTGTACTCGTACTATGCTAGAAATATTTCCTTATTGGTCATATTCAGACCTATGTGATTTCTTTCCTTATTTATCACTTGTATGCTACCGTTTGATTTAATTCCTTAATTAAAGGAAGTCTTTAATGTTGATTCGATCTTAATTGACACATATTTCCCTGATTATCTCTGAACTACAATCCTTACCTTATATTTTTTCCTGTTTTCACACTATAAATACCTAACTCTTTCATTGACACAAACACACGAAGACTCTTAGTTTTCAAAACACCAACACATAGTTTTTCTGAACTTATACTCATACTTGAGAGTATTCTCTCTCTTTTTACTTGTGGCATGTTTGCAAGCCCTGCTGCCTGCTTTTTTCTCTATTTGCTATCTTTGAACCGGTATGTTCTAATTAAGATTTAGCATCACGACTATGTGTTGATTTAATATCTCTCTCCTCCTAGCTGCCTACTTATGTGTTTAGTTCAGTACTTGCTTAGCATTTTCCTTCTGTCTATTCTGCCTTCTATTGTGTATTCTAAGTATGTTTGACACTGATGTTGTTTGAGGCAAGACAACATTTAAGTATTGATGTCTATGACTCAAACTTGATCCCTTGGGATCACAACCTCTTGTTACCATTGTATGCTGCATATTATCATTGGTTTTACGAGCATATCAGCATTCCCTATTGTTGTGCATGCCCAGAATTAATTAATGCCCAAACACAAGGGCTCTCTGCAATCAGTCCCAACTTCACAATCCCTTCTTCTGTGAAGTTGTTAATTCTGTAACTATTTCCCAGCATCTCTTTCCCTTTTCCTTTACTTCCCTAGTTTTTCAAGATATATCTCTGCACTTGCACTCTCTCTTAGTCTTTAAGTTCAGCCCCCCTCTTGTGAGCCCTGCCTTGGGACGCATTGAGCTCCCTCTGAACTTGGACACTTGAGGTTTGGCCCTTCCACACTGCACTTGTCCCCATTCTAATAATGCAATTCGGGCGTGAGCATTGCCCGGAGTCCCATTGAGGCTCTTAAGAAACTTTGACACACTCAAATTGGAGAAAGGCTTTGGATCAGTGGTCTTTGAGTTGGTTTATCTCATATTTCAGACAGGAAGTCTGAATCAGGCTCTCATTTGGTGGTACTATTTTTTTTACTTTTTATGAAGTAATTTCCTATTCATTCTAGTTTGTAATAAGTTGTAATAAACACTTAGGGATGTTTAGCGAAAAAGGGTGGGTAACCACGTATGCAAAGGGTAGATACCATGTCTATAGTTATTTTGAATTCTACATATTCAAATGCATATAGAAATCATGCCTATAGGTCATCTTGAATTCTGCATCTCCAACTTTCATATAAAAATCATGTTTATAGGTCATCCTGAATTTTGCATCTCCAACTTTCATATAGAAATCATGACTATAGGACTACTACATTCCTGCATGTCCAATTTTCATAAAAAAACCATGTCTATATGTGTTCTGAATTCTGCATATTCAAAATTCATATAGAAATCATGCCTATAGGTCCATTCTGACTTCTGCATATTCAACTTCATATAGAAATTAGTCTTATAGAATTCTTCAATTTTGCATATCCAATTACATCTAGATACCATGCTCATAGGTCTTAAATAAAATATGCAAGCTAGATGCCGCGTTTATAGGTTTAAAACAAGTCTTATGCATTTATATACTATTTCTATAAGGATTCTGCATTTTTTTAACGTGTCTACAAAGGTTTAAAGTCAGCAACGCATAGAGAGCATGCCTATAGGAATTTCTAATTGAATCTGATTCACATCACTTGGTGTTAGATATAAAACCTGTAATAAGGGGTATTGTCAGTTGCAGAATTTTTGATCAATTCGTTAAATCTTGTCCCTCACTTTTAATAATCTGATTCCCTCACTTAGCAAGTTTAAGGAGTATGCATTTAAACAATTTATTTCAAGCCATACTATTTTCTGAATTCAGTAGATACCATGCCTATAGGACCCCGTCATAACACTTAGGCAAGCCATAGTATAATTAAACTGAATCCGTTCTATTAATTACAACCTGCAGGCAGGCATGAGTCAGGCTTCCTATCTGAATTATGTAATAAATCAGTCTGCCTCAACCTTTAAGCTCTCTCATGTTTATTATTTAATCAGACCATAACTAGTATGTGAGAGTCATGCAAATTATATGCTTTTTCAGTGCAAAGAGGTGCAATTAAGCCTTTGTTTTTTATATGTTCCCCGTAAGTGTGCAATATGTGTTTTGTATGTCGCTTTAGATTTCTAACCTTTTTGAAACCTCAAACAAGCCCAATATCACTCCCCTTTAGGATTAGTAGTCGTAAGTGCCTCCGGGACTGATAGGATTAGGATGGGTAGATATGGATATGATGACCACTCGATAATGTCACGTGTAGCCCCTCATTAAGGAGTGATTACCGGTATTATGTGGGGTGATCCATATTTTTAATAAACCTAGGACCTCTCTCCCTTTATTTCTTTACTTCTTTTTAGCAACTTCAGCTCTTTCTTTTAAAAATTAGCTTTTTTCTAATTGTTCTTTTCAACTTTGTTTATTTGTAAACCATTATGTGAAATCCCCTCTTATTTGAGCTTTATTTGTCTACATGTTAATTGTACTCTAAACTCACAATAATTGTCTGGCCGGGAACCAAATTACTCGATTCTGAGAGGGTGCCTAACACCTTCTGCTTAGGATAATTTCAAGCCTTTACCCTATCTCTAGTTGCTCAAATCAAAATCCCTTTGGTGTCCTAATGCACCCTAATCATTAGGTGATGATTCTTCAAATGCAAACCCAGTTCCCAAAAGGAACGAGTTGTCATTCCAAATGTCATAAACCCGATTTCGCGAGAAAAAGGGGGCACGACACCGACTGAGCCAGGCGCTTCTTAGCATAAACAACTAAATAGCAGACTACCCAGTCGACACCTCCAGCTCTGTAGGTTCCACAGTCGATAGAGGATGCGCTCAAGGAAATACTTGATAACTAGAAGAAGATCCTCGACACTCAGGCAGCACTCTCCAAGGCATTTGATTCACATAGCAAGGCTCTCAAGGAGCTTGCTCGGGAGCACAAGAAGCTAAGGAAGACACGGGCCTCCAAAGAGTTCGTGAAGGAGTTGAGACCAGCTGTAGACAGACTGAAGGCAGATAACCTGCCTTTAGATTTTTTGCTCCAGGACCCTGTCCCAGCAGTTCATCTAGACCAGAGCAGTCTCAGAGGCCTCCCAAGAGGAGGAGGATGATTCCTAGAGCTAATGATGCTGTCATCCAATTGGTGGACCCACCGGAGACTTCCTCGAGTTAGCCACAGGATGTACCAGTTCCAGAGGCTGTCTAGGTCCAGGCGTAGGTCCCAGTAGCAGAGCAGCAGGCCACAGGGGACCAGTCTGAGGTTCCCGAGGACACAGTGGACCCAGGGACCACACATGACACTTTGCAGATAGACGGGACTTAGGGAATCTTCTATATCCTTTCCCTCTTATCTTTTGATATTTTATTTAGAATAGTTGACATTGGGGACAATGCCAACTAGAATTTGAGGAGTAGGCCCTACTATTCATTTAGATGATTGTATATATATTTGATACATTTTTATGCTTTCTTTACCTTTTTATCTTTGGTCTCTATATAATTTTGATATTTCGTTACATTTATCGCATTTTTATTTTACTTTGGGGTTGTATATAAAGTTATATCACATTGTATATATTCATCCCTTCCATTGTTTATTCAAATCCCCTCTTGTATATATTCATTCTATTTTCCGCAAAAAAATTTCATTTTTTTGAGCTTCTTATTTGTGGTTCTAAGCTTTTAGTTTTTGAAGTTTGCAATAAGCCTTTGTTTTTCTTAATGCCACGATTCTTTCCAAAGGTGGAGCGTTGTGTTAACCGGGTGGCTCTTCCCAATGATAGATGGCGTGACAACCTTTTTAAGGCTTTGAGTCTATTTTTCTTTTTGTTTTTAATAGTTAGTAGTTAAGGGTGCCTCGAGCAAAGCTTCACTTGGGCCTAGCACATTTGCCTTTGATCTTATAGTCAAAGACAATTTGTTGTGTTGAGGGTGGTGAAAGTTATGACCTTGAGACTCTTGTGTTGACCGATAATCATCAAGTGGTTTTTCGGGATCATTGTGAGCTTAAATCTTATCTAAGGTCGTTGTGGGCCCCCGACTGTGTGTCTTTAGCAATCCCTTAGGTTGTGTGGTAAGTAATTGAATTGCAAGTCCAAGTCCCGAGCCATTGGTCTAGAACTTGCCCTGAATGTTTGTTGAGGCGAAATCACAATTGAATTTTGACTTGAGACATGATTATAGGCTCTCATTGGTCCAAGTGATAGTTTGAACAATTCCATGGACTACCTATGATAAGATCCCTAGTTAACCCTTTTGAGCCTTAGACATTTTTCTTTCAAGAACTATGATACAAGTCTATACACGTTCTAAAAGATACCCTCTATTGGCACCCAATATTTCCTTTAGCACATGGCAAAAGTATAAGTTTGGGGGGAGATATGAGGATTGCAACAAAGTGGTAAAAAGGCGCAAAAATGAAGAAAAGGAAAGGCAATGAAAAAGAAAGATAGGCAAAAAGACAAAAATAATGTTCAATGTGAAAAAGAATAATAAGGGATTCAAGAAAAGCAAAGAATGAAAGGTGTGGAAACTTGAAAAAGGAGAAAATGTGTGAAATGCCTAAGAAAGAGTGATAGTGTGTCTCTCTAACCCCTTAGAAAGAAGTGAAAATGACTCAAACAGTCAAGTGAATGGATGCCAAATGAATCAAAAGAAGTGCTTAAGGGAAGATGGAACCCACTTAGACCAAAACATTCCCTACCCTAAACCAAAAGCCTTCACAATGTTTGCACAAAAGTCCTATATGATCTTGAGTTGAATGAAGCTTACATTAATGGATACTCACATAAGGGGTAAGCATATGGTACCTAGAGCCGGACTTGTGGCTTTTTTTGAGAGATGAGTGAATTCCCATTATCCTCGTTCTGAGTGCCATTCTCTTAAAGGTGAGGATTGCTTAGGGAGAGTTTGTGTTCCACAATGACCAAAGTAATTGAAAAAGTTCTTTGATGTGTTGAGTTAACTCTTGATGCTCTTGTATTGCACTTGATCCATGATTTTTCAAAGAGTAAATGTTGTTAATGATTCATCTGTATTGAGGGCAATTGTTAGTCCCAATTGATGCTAGTTGAGGTTGCTTTAGTACATTTGAAATTTTTCTTGGACGTTCTCTTAAAGGGTGGGTCTTCTTTTGTTTGCTTGAGGACAAGCAAAAGCTTAAGTTTAGGGGAGTTGATAACTAGAGATTATGACGCATTTTATATTCCTTCTTGCTTATGCTTTGATCAAATATTCATACAAAATAGTACCAAAAGGCTCACAAGTTGTGCTTGATTGCATGTTTGATTAACAAAGTGACAAAATGTCAAAGATCGGCTCAAAAGGATTAAAACTTGCACAAGTGCCAAAGACAAGTCAAGTTCAGTCAAAACAGGCCTAGTGCGGCCGCACACCACTTTGTGCAGTCTGCACTGGGAGATTCAGAGAGCTATTATTTCAAGCATCAAGGAAGTGCGGCCACACTAGGTTTTGTGCGGTCCGCACTGAAGGCACTGTGGCTGCACTATCATTCTGTGCGGTCCGCAAAGTCAAGGTTCTGAGAAGATAAAGAATGAAGTTTTGAAGCATGTGCGGTCCGTAGTCCATTCTATGCGGACCGCACTAGAAACATCCGCGATCGCAGTCTATTCTGTGCAATCCGCGAAAGCCAAGTTTAAAAAGCAAGAATTTTCAAGTAAAGAACCAAGTGCGGACCGCAATCCATTTTGTGCGGTCCGCACTAACCCCGCAGGGGAAATTTTGTCCAGATTTTTCAGCTTAGTATAAATAGATACTTTTTTCCATTTTTAGGGTATCAGATATTGTATTACATAAGCTGCGCTCATAAGTCGACTTTTCTTAGCCATATGTAAATTAATGACTACATATAAGGTCGCTCAGCCTATACAACCCAAAATAAATGCGGAAGTCTACAACTCAATCCCAAAACCCGAAAACTCACGGGAACAACAGGCTAATAGAAACATAAAACACTGCTCTAACACCAGAATATCTAAACAACTGAGAGAAAGGAATAAACTAGATACTAAAGCTGGAACAAAATAGAGACTCCTGGCCTGCGGACGGGATAGATATACCTCGAAGGCTCCGTATAACTCCTCGCCTCAATGATACTGCACCTGAGTAGAGGTACCTGGATAATCTGCATAGGAAAAACATGCGCATAAGGGCATGAATACACCACAACGGTACTCGATAAGTGCCAAGCCTAACTTCGGTTGGGTAGTGACGAAGAAGCTCAGGGACCTACTGAGATAAAAAATAATAAATAATAAGATAACGGAAACAGTTTAAATAAAGTCTACAGCGAGAATCTAAACTAGATAAATAAGGAAGAACAGTAATAGAAAGCAAAGGTAACAATACAAGGAATATTGCTCTCAACAAGAAATAATAGCCGGGGATCTCTTGGTATCCCGAGGATATCTTGGTATCCTCACCATATGCACCGGGGATCTCTTGGTATCCCGAGGATCTTTTGGTATCCTCATAATATACACCAGGGATCTCTTGGTATCCTGAGGATCTCTTAGTATCCTCATCATATAAACTGGGGATCTCTTGGTATCTCGAGGATCTCTTGGTATCTTCATCATATACACTGGGGATTTCTTGGCATCCCGAGGATCTCTTGGTATCCGCATTAAGAATGTCGGGGATCTTTTGGTATCCTAATATACAGAAATACATGTGCCAGGGATCTCTTTGTATCCCGCACCCTCAATCCACAATATATCAAGTACAGGGGGGTCTCCCGGGAGGCCGTCCCGTAGTCCCAAATTATTACACAACAACAACAACTCAAAATCTCAGAATAAATGCTAAAATCAGTACAAGTAATAGAAATTTCTATCCTACATGCTTCACAGAATACAAATTGTACTGTTAAACAATTAAGCAAGTAAGTCAGCTAAGCATGCTTCTGTAATCTAGCACAGGTTTAAACTTAATGTCTAAAATGAACAAGTAAATAGGAAATCTCAATTTAAATACTTCAAGTAGAAACGGGTTTTGCAACAATTAGCTCAAGTACGCGCTTGTCACCTCACGTACGAGACATTTAAATATAGAAAGATCTTGACCTAAGGGGAAAAGGTCCCCCACACAAGGTTAGACAAGCCACTTACCTCGGACCGGCTCAATATCACTAGGAACCACGCCCTTGCCACGAGTATCTGACTCCAAATGGCCCATATCTATTCAATTCAATTATATATCGTAAATAATACTGCAAACAATTGATTCCATTATTAGAATTAAAGCTAGGGCCCGAAAATAGGTAAAATGACCAAAATGCCCTTCTGGCCAATGCCTCGGAATCGAATAATTTTTATATTTTCAGAACCTTCGTACTCTAACGAGTACAACCATATAGAAATCTCCCAATTCGGAGGTCAATTGCTAACACAAAACCCAATAGTTTGGTCTAAGAAGTTTTAACCAAATTCTTAAAGTTTTAACACCAAATTCGAATTTTTAATGATGGATTTAACTACAAAATGATGAAATATAACTAGAAGAGGGTTAAAGAAACGTTACCCACTAATTTCCTCTTCAAAACCCTCTGAAAAATCGCCTTTACCCGAGCTCAAATTGAGTTTTCTAACTTATGAAATCAAAACCCTCGAATTTCTATATTTGCACAGTCATTTCCGCTTCTGCGGACAAGGGACCGCTTCTGCGGTCCCGCTTATGCAGAAAATCAACCGCTTCTGCAGTTTTCACTTAAGGGACCAAATTCCGCTTCTGTGGATACACAACCGCTCATGCGGTACCGCTTATGCGGAATATTGACCGCTTCTGCGGTTCCTGAGGGGGGAGCCAATCTCGCTTCTACGATGACCAAGGCCGCTTCTGCGGCTTCGCTTCTCCGGTTCCCAAGCTGCAGAAGCGAAATGATACTAGAAGCAGCAGAGCTGCTATTTCTCAACTTCCAAAATTTTCCGTTAACCTCCTGAATTAATCCCGAGGCCCCTGGGACCTCGACCAAAAATACCAATACCACCTAATACCTTATTCAAACTTGTACCAATCTTAAAAAAACCTAAAACAACACCGGAAATCTGATGTAATCAATGATTCAAGCCTAAGAACCTCAAATTTCTTCCAAATACGCTTTCGATCAAAAACCTAACCAAAACCCATCCGAATGACCTGAAATTTTGCACACATCCCAAATGACATGACGGAGCTACTGCAACTTTCGGAATTCCATTCCGACCCTCGGATCAAAAACTCACTATTGGACCGGAAACTTCAAAATTACAAACTTCGTCATTTCAAGCCTAAATGAGCTACGAGCTTCCAAAATACATTCCGAACACGCTTCCAGCTTCGGAATCACCTAACGGAGCTAACGGAACCATCAAATTTCCATTCTGAGATCGTCTTCACACTGTTCCGATTATGGATAATTTTTCAATACTTAAGCTCTCATTTAGGGACTAAGTGTCCCAAAACACTCCGAATCCTAACACCAAACGTCCCTGCAAACCATAATAGCAGAAATGAACTTAGGGAAAGCAGTTATTGGGGGATCGGGGGGTAAATTCCAAAAACAACTAGCCGGGTCGTTATAGATGGTATCTCCAAGTTGTATTATTCAGTTCACATATGACACGACGGAATCAAAAGAAAAGTAACATAAAAATTCCATCACGCCAAATTGGTGGTTATGTAAAATGGATATTATCATAGTTACGTACATAGCGAGGGAAACAAACATTTCAATTATTTAAAGTAACAACATATACGATACACAATCCAAAATAATTATTACCACGAGTATTATTGAACATTAAACCAATATATTTAGGTAAATAGTTATCGGTGTTCAACTTTCAGAACTTGTTTTTATACCAAAAAACACCCTTATCAGGAGATCCATCATCTTTCTCCACATAGATGCACTTCTTAAAATCCCTCCATATTGCCTTATGAACTGGTGTATCATCAAACTGGTAATATTCTCCTAATAATGGCTTAGTAGCTCTAGTCGCCTCCACTGAATGGTAGTGTGGAATGGCCGGGAATAGATGATGCACAACATGAGTATCTGCAATGTGGTGGGAGACTTTATTTACTAAAACACCATTGTCTCTGTCTACATTGAATCCTTGTATTTATCTTAGCAATTAATTAATATGTATTTATCTTCATCTATTTCTTGCTTTTCTTCTTTGAATATGAGTCGCTAGACCCTATAGCTAGGGTTGCGGCTCAACCCTAGTATGGGTAATTAATGGGTCTTGTAATTTAGGGCTAAATTGACTATGGGTGTTTGTTATTTGGGCCAATTTCATGGTTAATTTATGAATTAGTGGCTGCAAATACTAGTTTGTGTTGAGTTGACTTGAGCTCCTCTTGAGAAAGAGAGGCTACGTCTCCGACTTTGGTCCAACAATGAATTGGGGCGTACTCAAGAGATTGATAGCCACAATTAAAGGGTTAAACCTCGAGAGAGTAATACACGAATTAAACCCTAAGTTGTTTGTGCAGATTTTCATACCTAATTGGTCTTGAGAAAGCCAATTTGGGAAAAATCACTTGAACCACCGAGAGGTGTAGAGTGGGTAAATTCGTACAACGGTTATAACATACTCCCCAAATATGTCAAATGTGCCTTAGATTCAAGTACCCGTCAATTGACCACCTAGGTGGTACTCACTACCCTAGTGCCCTTTAAACTATTTGAACAAACCGTAGCAATATAACTCTTAGATTTATTTACAATTTTGTAGTTTGTTAAAAGTAGAATTATAAAGAAAATTCCAAAAATGTTGAGAAGTGTAATTAAGAACACAAATGCAAGCATACACTAGATAGATACTCGATTCCAATTCCCGCTCTCTGTGGATATCGATCCTGAACCAAAATTGGGTAAAAGCTATTGCAACCCTCTCTTGCTACTTATTAGTAGTGCGGAGTTGGCTGCGATCACTAAGGCTTTGGGAACAGCTCAACATATCCATCTTCTTAGCAAGTTATGAGTTTTCAACATTTTACACCCTCCAGCTTGATGGGACATATTGTAATATTACATGGTTTGCACACATAACTAGTTAGTATGTTAGTTGTGCTGTTAAGTTGATCAGTTAGTTAGTTAATGGCTGTTATAGATGTTAATGTAAGTTAAGGGTAGATCAATCTTTTCACTTTATCTCTTTTAGCATATTTTATATATAACGACATGGTGTATTCAATAGAACAGTGGCTTGATCATTTTACTCAAGCACCGACTTCCTCTCCACACTTCTTTTAGATTCTTCCACCATTGGAGTTCCTTGTAGAGCTATGTATTTGAACACTAAGTCTCGATCATCATTTGCCCTTTGGCATAGCCTCTTAGGGCATGCCTCAATAAATGTAGACAATAATATCATAAAACCTCTAAATTTGTCAATTTCAAGAGATTCTTATGTCACAGTTTGCTCATTGTGTCAATATGGCAAGAGTCACAAGTTACCATTTCCTACTTCAAATTCAATTTCCAGTAGTCCTTTAGATTTAATTCACTCTGTTGTATGGGATCCTTTTTCCTATCTTGCTGCGAATAAATTTCGTTATTATTATACTTTTATTGATGACTATACCAAATATACATAGGTACATCCTATGGTCTCAAAACATGAGGTGTACACTATCTTTTTATGTTTCAAATCTCAAGTTGAAAATTTCTTGGAACGTAAAGTTAATGTTGTTCTATTCGATTGGGGAGGAGAATACAGGAAGTGTTCTTAGTATTTTGAACAATTTGGAATCATTCATCAATTGTCATGTCCTCATACGCATGAACAAAATGGGTTTGTTGAATGAAAACATAGACATTATTGAAACAGACCTAACTTTACTTGCTCATGCTTCTCTACCACTAACACTTTTGGATGAAACTTTCTCTTCAAATACTTGATCAATAGACTTCCTACTCTAGTTCTAAATAACATATCTCCTTTCAAAAAACTTTTTCACAAGTTTCCGGATTACAAATTTATGAAAGTTTTTGGTTGTGCTTGCTATCTGTATCTACACCCTTATAATTCACGCAAACTTGCTTTTCGTTCTACACAATGTGTATTCTTGTGGTATAGCAGTCACCATATAGGTTACAAGTGCTTGCATATCTCTTCTGGGAAACTTTACATTTCCCGTCATGTCATATTTGATGAGAATTTAATTCCGTTTGTATCCTTATCTCAACCTACCACACGTAGTGTCTCTTCATCTAGTGTACCCTCCAATCTCACTATTATTGCACCTTGTATGCAGGCTGCTTCATCAAGTGCTTCATCCTTGCTTCCAAGTCAACCTGAACCCACTCTAACATTGGCTATGCCCAATGAAATATTTCTGGGCAGCAGCTAAATGGTACTACTCAACCCCTTTTTCCAATATCATCTATACCTCAACCAACAAAACCTAATTCTAATATTATCCCTGCCTCTCTCCATCCATTGGCCTTACGGTTAACCTTCTTCCTTTACCTTTTCAATCCATAATTGCTTCATCAAAGTCCACTGACAAGTCTTGATTTAAAACACCCCATTTTCCCTATTACATGATCACGAGACTAAAGTCTAAGTCCTCAACCCCTCAAGCTAATTCAGTCACCAAGTATCATTTACCACCTATCACCTTACACATTAAACCAACTTGTTTTTTCCAATCTAATAAAGATGCTAATTTGAGGCATGCAAGAGGAGTACAATGCCTTGATTCAAAATGGTACTTGGACGTTGGTACCTTCCTCCTGTGCTAAGAATCTTGTGGGGTGTAAGTGGATTTATAAGTTAAAACTTAATCCTAGTGGGACCATTGAGTGTTACAAGACTTGTCTTGTAGCTAAGAGATTTAATCAAGAGGATGAAATAGATTATCATAACACTTTCAGTCATGTGGTGAAGCCTACCACCATTAGAGTTGTTCTCACTTTGGCACTATCAATAGGATGACCTCTTTGCCAATTGGATGTCAAAAATGTATTCCTACGTGGTGAATTCATGAAGAGGTGTATATGACCCAAACTACTGGCTTTGTGGATCCTAAATTCCCTCATCATGTTTGCAGGCTTCAAAAGGTGTTATATGGCCTTAAGCAAGCTCCACAAGCTTGGTTCGAGAGACTTACTTCTAGCTTGTTTGAACTTGGATTTATAGCTTCTAAATCTGATTCTTCTCCTTTTATCATGCACATGGTAATGATCTCACTATTCTTTTAGTATATGTTGATGATCTTATACTACTAGGCAACTCCAAGATCTTTGTTGCTAATCTAATTTTGAACTTGTTCTCTATATTTTCTCTAAGAGATTTAGGGCCTCTTCATTACTTTCTGGGTATAGAAGTTTCACGAGTGTCTACAAGATTGGTTTTATCTAAAATTAAGTATATTCGTGAATTGCTCACTCGTGAAAATATGGATGGTGCTAAGCCATTTTCTACTCCGATAGTGGCTGGTCTTCAATTGTCTCAACATGGTAATTCCTCATTCTCTGATATTTCTAAGTATAGAAGCCTCATTGGTGCTCTTCAATATATAACTATTACAAGGCCTGATGTTTCTTATGCTGTGAACAAACTGTGTCAATTTATGCATGATCCTAGAGAATCTAATTTTCTAGCCTTGAAAAGATTACCATGTTACCTTAAGACACAACGGAGCTTGAGTTACACATTCGACCTTCTTCTTCTTTGGCTATCATAGGGTTCTCTGATATAGATTAGGAAGGTTGTCCAGATGAAAGGAGGTCTACTCATGGCTACTGCATATTTTTTGGTCCTAAGTAGGTGTCCTGGTGCTCTAAGAAGCAAACAGTTATAGCTAGATCAAGCATGAATCTGAATATCGCGGTCTAGCTGCTGCAACTACTGAAATCACTTGGATTCAACATCTTCTTAGGGAGTTAACTATTACCATTCCTGCTGCCCCAAAACTTTGGTGTGACAATTTATCTGCAACTTATCTCACTGCTAATCATATTTTTCATGCTCGCACTAAGCGCATCTTCATGCCTCCAAAGACTTGGAAGTGGGATATATCAGCTTTACAGATCAGATTGCAGATATTATAACTAAAAGTTTGTCAACCGGATGGTTTCAGTTTCTAAGGAACAAGCTTACTCTACTTGCGCCACAGCTGCACTTGTAGGGTGATGTTAGGAATACCGTAATAGATAATACATAGGTTTGAATTAAGTTTAATCTTATCAGATATTATAGTTTTGAAGGGATAGATAAATATCTCTCTGTATCTTATCTCCTAGTCTTGTATAGCTAATACAACTCTACACGACAGAATGTATAACTTGTATATAATAAGGAATTCCTCAAAGAAAGAAAGCAAGCAGCTTTTTATCTCAAAATCAATTCCTTACAAGTATTGTCCAGGGGATCTTTTGTAGAGCATGGGGTTTCATCTCAAGTAAGAGCAGAGTACCTTTTTTGGGCAGAGAGAGCAGCTCCCTCTATTGTCTCCTATGTAATACTAACTGGAACCAAGTTACCATTAGACACCAGTTCCCCACTTCCAACTCCATTTCCTTCTCCTTCCCCCTAATACCCATCAGTCACATCACCACACTCATACTCCCCAACCAATCCCCTTTTGGTAGCAATAAGTAGCATATTGTGATGACCTCCCATATCATCGTGCCACATAGCCACCATTTGTAATATATTAATGCCATGTGGAAGCTTACATAAGAGGAAGACTAGCATTTGTCAGAAGATTCTAGAGAAGTATGGACATTTTCTTAGTAAGACACTAGATCGTTATGGACTTGCTAGAAAAGTTCTTGGAATCTTCTAGGCTTGTAGAAAATTTTAGAGAAAGCCCTTCTCCTGTAAATACTAAGAACTTGTGTAACAATTAATATTTACACACTAGCCCCTAGGAGACTAGTATATAAAGGGGACATTCATTTGTAATTCACCTAGAAAACAATTCAAGTTCTCTCTAATACAAAGCTTTATTTAACAATTCTCTTTTGTTCTTTCTACCATTCTCTTAGCGATCTTGAGTGTAGTAATGCTGACTTGGCATAGCAAGAATATGAGCATGATGTGCAAGATTGTGAGAAATTTTTCAAGCGCCACACGTGTACTTGGTTAACAACTAAGGACGTGACAACGTGGTATTAAAGCAAAGGTTACAACTAAGGGAATTTCAAACGATGGAGAAATTAACGCTGCCAACACCCAAGCCAACGTCATCCAGGATGCTGCTGGCATGAGTAGCCATAGCAAAAAGAGGAATGCCACCAACAAGAGCGAGAAGGTGCTATCTAAGGTTGTGTCAAACGGAGGGCTTACATACCAAGAACCATCTGCAGTTGTAGTGAGCGAGGATTAAGTGGAGGTCTTCTATGAGGACGTCTCACTCGGTAAAGAGTGCGAGATAAAGATGAATGCGGACATGAACAACATGGAGATCCTTGGCTAATGCGTGGGGAAGGTGGAAGGCACCCTTAGCGTTATTGAGGGTCACAGTCTTGAAGAAATTTAAAGTATCCGAAATAACTTGTAGGGATGTACATAGATCGAGATAGAACTAAGGAAAACCATCACTGCCTTAAAGTGCAGACTTATGAGGGCTCTGAGTACTATCAATGCTATGAAGGCAAAGATAGAGTCTCTCGAGGAGCATGTCGATGTTGGCGTGACCGAGGTAGCTAGTAGTGTTTCGGTGACAAGGGAGGCCAAGATCGAGGCTCCCAAACCCACAGTGTTAAAAGATGCCTGTGATGCACAAGAAGTGGAAAACATCATTTGGCACTTGGAGAACTACTTTAGGCACGGAAAACTGAGGGACGATGAGGCCAAGATCAACACTGTAGTGATGTACCTCTCACAGACTGCCATGCTATGGTGGAGAAGGAAGATGGCCGAAGTGGATAAAGTTCAATGTACTATTAGCATGCGGGACCAATTCAAAGCCAAGTTAAAGTGACAGTTCTTTCTAAACAATGTCTTGTTAGAGGAAAGGCGCAATCTTACGGAGTTGAAGAAAACAGGAAACATACGTGTCTGTGCAAAGGAGTTCACTACGCTTATGCTTAAAATCCCTAACCTGACCAATGATTACTTGTTGTTCTACTTCATGGACGGGTTGCAAAATTGGGCTAAACAGGAGTTGCAACACCGGTAAGTCGCGGACATAGACCAAGCCATAGTGGAGGCCAAATCATTGATGGATTTCAGGCATGACAAGCATGACAAAGGCAAAGTCAAGTAGTCAAAGGTTAACAATGTCAAAGGCTGGGGAGACCGTGGAAAAGACAAGGAGATACAATAAAAATAATCCAAGACTCAAGATTCCAAAAAGTCAAGTGGTAGTTAGGGCTACGACAAGAAGAAGGCGCAAGCCGAGAAGAAGGGATGTTATATATGTGGAGGTCCGCATGGCCACATAAATTTTCCCAACCTAAAGAGCCTCTGCGCCATGGTCCGTGAACGAAAGGAGCAGACACAAGGAAAGAGTTCGGGAACCGCACAGTTGGGTATGGTCATATTATATGGTGCTGTCACGATGCAAGCTATCCAACCTACTGAGAATGGAAATCAGTACGTGGATCTCACCATCAACAACAAGCTACCTCTTGCAATGGTGGATACTGGAGCAACTAATAATTTTGTGACTAAGGCTGCCACAAAGAGACTAGAATTGAAGTTTTCTCCAACCAACTCTCTCGTCAAGACCGTGAACGCCGAGGTACAAAATGCTTATGGGGTAGCTAATTGAGTTAGTTTCAAATTAGGAACTTGGAAAGTATGAAAAACTTTACCGTAACTGCTATAGATATCTTTGACATCATATTGGGGCAAGAGTTCTTTAGATATTGTCATACTTTGATCAACCCCTACCTCCAACGTCTCTTGGTTATGGATCGAGAAGGATCTTGCATGGTACCTATAGTGGCTATGCCACACGGAAAAGCCAAGTACAAATTTCAGCTATGCAGGTTGTCAAGGGATCAAGAAGTGGGATCCAACATTCGTGGCAACTATTGCAAGTCTAGAGGAAGACAAAAGTTTTCAAGAGACACTGCCACCTTGCATAGAGGAGTTGCTTGAGAAAAACAAAGATGTCATGCCCGAGGATTTTCCTAAGCACTTACCACCTAGGCGAGAGGTGGATCACAAGATTGATTTAGATCCAGGGGCTAATCCACCTGCATTCGCCCAATATCGTATGGCACCACTCGAGCAAGAGGAGCTTAGGAAACAATTGAAAGAGTTGTTGGATGCTGGTCATATTCGCCCATCAAAGGCACCTTTTGGCGCACCAGTATTGTTCCAGAAGAAGAAGGATGGATCACTGCACTTGTTTATAGAATACCGAGCACTTAATAAGGTAACAATGAAGAATAAGTACCTGATCCCGTTCATTGTTGACTTGTTCGATAGACTTTGGAAACCCAAGTACTTTTCCAAGGAAGATCTTCTCAAGGGCTACTACCAGGTTCGCATTGTAGAATGGGATGAGCCAAACACAACATGTGTGAGGAGATATGGAGCCTTTGAGTGGTTGGTGATGCTCGTCGTCTTAACCAATGCACCGGCCACATTTTGCACCTTTATGAACAAGATTTTCCATCCCTACCTTGTTTAGTTCGTGGTAGTCTACCTAGACGGCATAGTCATCTACAGCAACACATTCGAGGAGCACATGGAGCATTTAAAAAAGGTTTTTCAAGTATTGTGGGATAATGAGCTATACATCAAGAGGGATAAATGCGAGTTTGCACAATCAAAGGTGCACTTCTTAGGCCATAGCATTAGCAATGGAGAGATACGCATGGATGGGGCTAAGGTATGTGCTATCAAGGAGTGGGAGGCACCTATAATGGTATTTGAGTTGAGATCCTTCTTTGGCCTTGCAAACTACTATCGTCGGTTCATCCGTGTTTACTTAATAAAGGTCGCACCATTGACTGAGTTGCTAAAGAAGAACAAGCCATGGGTTTGGACGGAGCATTGTCAAAAGGCATTTGAAGGCCTTAAGGCAGCTATAACAAAGGAGACAATCTTGGCGTTACCTGACTTTGCCAAGACATTTGAGGTGCACACAGATGCCTTGAACATTGCCATTAGGGGTATCCTGATGCAAGATAAGCATCCCATATCATTTGAGAGCCGCAAGTTAAATGAGAGGGAGTGGCATTACACAGAGCAAGTGAAGGAAATCACTGCCATTGTGCATTGAATTCATACATAGCAACATTATTGCTCAGGTCGAGGTTCGTGGTCAAGACCGACAATGTGGCTACTAGCTACTTTCAGTCACAGAAGAAGCTCACACAAAAACAGGTTAGGTGGCAAGATTTCTTGGCTGAGTTTGATTATGTATTGGAGTACAAGCCGAGCAAAGGTAACATTTTAGTTGATGCCTTGAGCTGAAAAGCTGAGCTTGCTGCCATTACTTCAGCAAGTTGGGACATTCGTAAGGCTATAAAAGAAGGCATGCAACATGATCCAGTAGCTAAAAGCTTATCGAGTTAGCCAACCAAGGCAAGATGAGACATTTTTCGGTTGAATACGGCCTACTGCTTACCACAGGTCGGCGGGTGTACGTGCCTAAGTTTGGAGACAATAGACAGCGGATCATAAGGGAGTGTCATGGCACAATGCAGGCTGGTCATCCAGGCCAACGTCGCACTAGGGTCTTGGTTGAGTCAGTCTATTATTGGCCACACATGTGAGATAACATAGAGTGTTATGTGCAAACTTGTCTTGTTTGTCAACAGGACAAGGTTGAGCAACAACAATCTGGAAGACTTTTGGAGCCACTACCAGTTACAGAGCGTCCATGGGAGAGTGTGACTATGGACTTTATCACTTGTCTATCGAAGTCCGATGGTTATGGTACTATTATAGTGGTCGTAGATAGATTTTCTAAATATGCCACCTTTATGCCCGCCTTACCGGATTGCACAGCCAAGGAAGCTGCCAAGTTATTCTTTAAGAACGTGGTAAAGTATTGGGGCTTACCAAGGCATATCATCAGTGATTGATACAGCGACTTTATTGGGAAATTTTGGAGAGAGTTGTTCGACATACTTGGCCCGAAACTGCACTTTTCCACTAGTTTCCACCCATATATGGATGTACATACAGAATGGGTCAATGCCTTACTATAATGCTACTTGAGGCATTATATAAGCACATATGAGAAAGATTAGTCAAGGCTTCTAGACATCGACCAATTCTCTTATAACTTGCAGTGGAGTGAGTCCACGGGGCTGACACCATTTAAGCTAGCCACATGCCAACAGCCGCAAACTCCACATTCATTACCAGCCCCATTCGTGGGAAAGAGTTTGGGGGCTTATAATATGTCCAAAGGATAAGTGGAGCAGCTTGAAACTGCTAAGTACTACTTGGATAAGGCAGCTAAGAAGATGAAAAAGTTTGTGGACCGTAAGCGGCATCCCATGTACTATAAAGTTGAGGACATAGTCAAGGTAAAGTTTAACACAAGACAGTTCAAGTCACTACAAGGCATGCATCAGAATCTTATTCGTAAGTATGAAGGTCCATTTAAGATCATTTCCAAAGTAGACAAGATCTCATACAAGATTGAAATGCAATCGTATCTTAAGATCTACCCTGTCTTCCATGCCAGCATGCTTAAGCCATATCATGAAGATAAGGATGATCCGAGTAGGGGCCAATCAAGTCGAGCTCCTATTACTACCACTGCCTCGCATGATTAGGAGATCAATGCTATCATGGATTACCAGGCTAAGCAACAATAAGGGTAGAAAGACACCACTATGTTCCTTGTCCATTTGAAGAGGAAACCACCATAGGAGTCCACGTGGGAATGATATGAAGACTTATGGCAATTAAAAGATAAGATCCGAGAGTTTATGCAGCAGCATTGTACTGTGGTCATCACAACATTAGGTGGGGGAGAGTGTATGACCTGCCATGTCATCATGCCACATAGGTTCCATTTGGTGTATATTAATGTCATGTTGAAGCTGACATAAGAGGAAGGCTAGCATTTATGAGAATATTCTAGAGGAGTAAGGACATTTCCTTAGGAAGACCCTAGATCTTTATGAAATTGCTAGGAATGTCGTTGGAATATCTAGCCTTGTAGAGAATTCTAGCAAAAGCCCTTCTATTGTAAATATTAAGGACTTTTGTAACAATTAATATTTATACACTAGCCCCTAGGAGACTAGTATATAAAAGGGGCATTCATTTGTAATTCACCAAGCAAACAATTCAAGTTCTTTCTAATACAAAACTTCCTTTAACAATTCTCTTGTGTTCTTTCTACCATTCCCTTAGAGATCTTGAGTGTAGTAAGACTGACACTTGGCATAGCAAGAATGTGATCAAGATGTGCAAGATTATGAGCGAGTTGTCAACTACCTTCAACATCATCTTGGGCTACAATGACCTCCCCAACTTGCTGACTCGAAACCTGTGGTCCCCTTTTGCATTTATTATTTCATCTTCTGCCATTTTTCCTGGTGAGGCAGAGGGAGAGTTTGAGGTGACAAACCTTTCGGGTGTTTGATTTTTTTGGCTACGGTGAGAACTAGAACTCGATGGGGTTGAAGAGGAGACAGTGGTGGTTATTGGTCTAATTTGGTGTTTTTACTGGGTGAAAGTTGAAACTCAGGTTCATGTTGTAGTGCTTTGTGAGATGAAGATGCTGGGGAGTGACAATGGTAGCCTTTGGGGACTCTAGATTCTAGGAAGACATGGTGATTTTGGAGAATAAAGACACGAGAGAAAGGGTTTTCTGAGAGAGAAGAGGAGTTTGATGGTCTTTGATGTAGACGGTTGTGAGAAAGACATATCTTTTGGGGTTATTTAAAGGGGATGAGGGATCGGTTACTAATAGGTACAACGGACTGGGTAGTCGAGTCAGCTTGTAACGGGTTTGAAGCTTGGGCTTAAAAGGGATGAGAGAAAATGTGAACATATTTTAATGATATGGCACTTTTATAACCGTTCAAAATGCGTATGAGTGTAAAGGGAACTACTAACCTGAGTCAAGTGAACCAGATTCCGTGACTAAATTTTGTAAAATATGAGCCTTATCCTTCTACCAAAATGCAATATCATTAGCTTCTTGTTTGCTCTATAATTACCATACGTGCTTACCTGTAAAAGTACAGAATTGATCTAGAAATTACGAGACGAGGATCTTCTTTTCTCGAAATTTTTGCTCTATAGCTTTGCGGTTGGCATTGTTGTACCCCTTGTCTTTGGAACATCACTGATGTCGTGCCAATGGTCTTTATTGGGATGAAAGGTCAATCGCAAACGACATCCCAAAGCTTTGAACCTTCAGCCATAATAAAATCATACATCCTTGTATTCCACCATCCGTAGTATTGTCCATTGAAACTTGGTGGTCTGTAGGTAGATTGACCTTTTTCAAAATTTGTTGGAGCAGGCATGTTCATCCTTTCTAGGTGTTAGCCTGATAAAAAGAACTTGCTCTGATACCAATTGATGTAAACTAAGATTCCATCAATCTATATAGAGAACCTGGTTCTCTATCAGTTCTCACAGAATACACACACACAACAATAAGTAAATGACACTGCAATATATTACGTGAAAACTCCATACTCACGGGATTAAAAACCACAACCTACACTCGTAAGATTTTAACTTCACTAACCGAGCAACTTTAGATTACAACCTATAACCTAGGAATTAAACTCTTAATCCCTTACCTACTTGCAATATCTCTGTTGCGAACCTCTTTGTAATAACTGTATTACAAAGCCCACCACTTTGACTAACTCTAGCCAAACACAAACACATTTATGGAAGATGTCCTACAAGATGCTTCAAACTAAGATGGGTAGGAATTAAAATTGAATAGCAATAACAAAGACACAACCAAACCAAATACACACGATAAACTCACTGTTGTTATTTGGTCCTTTGCTCTGTTGCTACTTTGTTCTTCAAGCGCTGGAGTCAATGAAGGCGGCAACACACTTGTAGAGACTTAATGATTTTGGGTTTGCAAGTGTGTTTTCTCCTTGTCTCTTGTTTGTTATAAGTGATGTCATTAAGTGTATGTAAGCAAGTATGTGGTACAAGGCATGTTCCATAAAGTGACAGTTGCACTGTTGCATGTGCAGTGCAATAGTGGAGCAACTTTAACACCTCTAAGGAATTGACTTATACGATGGCTGGAGGAACTGATAGCCATATGTTCCTGCTACCGTTTTATTGACTAATAATATTGGAACTTGTTCCAGACATATGACTTATTATTTTGAGCACTTTGAGGTTGTGTATCAAGTTCCCTATCTGGTTCTCATATGAAGTTTGTTAGACTTTCAAAATACATAGGCATATAACTTATCAGTTTCTCGCTTTTTGATTACGACAAACTTAGAATTAAAGTTCCCTCAGAGAACCAGATCTCCATACAACTCACCCTGTAGATTGGTTTTATTCCCCATGAGAACCTGTTTCCCTTTCTTTCCCCCTTTAATTTTCTTCCCTCTTTTGGCATCATAAAAATAATATATGCAAGTAAACGTAAAAATAAGTCTAGAAAAGCTAACTCATTCCGCTTGTGTGCATACAACATAGTAAACAAATTGAGCACAAGAGTATAACATGCAAAGTAAAAGACTGGGGTGCTCATTAATTAATTTTAGAATATGCAGTAGTACCATTTGTTTACAAAACATCCATACAAGAAACAAACTTTAAGTACCACAGTCATAACAATAGCAAGCCAAAAATAGATACTGTGTTAAAACAAACATCGTTAAACTGGACACTGACAAGGGAACTGCTTAAGGGGCACTAGAAGAGGGAAGGAAGGATGAAGAGGCAAGGGCTGTGAGAAGAATATCCACTCGAGCATTTGTGGACCGCTGCTTGTTTATTAGTTGTTCTTTCAAGTCCTCAAATTGTTTCCTCAGGTCTGTATTTTCAGCTTTCAAGCGGGCATCCTCTACACCATATGCACTGCTAGAACCAGGTTAATCCTTGGCTTGACTAAGTTGTCCCTCAAGAATAGTATTCCTAGCCTTCAGCTTCCTCATCTCCTCATTAGTAGCAGTCTGAGCATCATTGAACTGAGAAATAGTAGAATTACTGCCAACACCTCTTTATTGTCTATACACTCATATTCTTATAAAGTTTTCTTTTGAGTTCCCACTGCTGCTCTTCCCAAAAGGACTTTGAAGAATTCAAGCACTCTAGTGAGAAAGAACCCATAAGGCAAATCATGGTTCTTATCCTTGAAGTCTGCCACATTTTTCATATGTTCGATCATAATACTAGACAGGTTGATAGTAGTGTATGCATCCAGTGCTTCCATGAGGAACATGCTTGCTTTCGAAGTATTGGAACACCTCTCTATGCGTGGAAGCAGCACCTTGTTCACCATCTAAAACATAAGTTGATACTCTGGAAGGAAGTCCTTCTTGTGCACCCGTTCCCCTCTATGAACAGCCTCAACTTTTAGAATGATCTTTTTAAAGTCAGGGGGACATTTCCCTTCAACAGATGAGAGCCCCTCAGTGGGAACACCCAAGATACTTCCTAGAATAGCTTCATCCATCACAAAATCCACTGTATTAACCTTCAAGAGGATATTTTCGTCTTCCACAATAAACAGTATCTACGTAGAAACTGCGAACCTCCTCTTCATAAACCTTGGGACTCTGAGTTGTAAACATATGAGCCCATTTTTGAAATTCGAAGATTGCAAATAGCTGTCTCATGCTTGAAATTTCAAAAATGTAAGCGTAAAACACTCTGCCCGAAAGCACTCTTTGCTTCTTCAGGTTTTCCCTTCTCTTAACTTTAGACACTTCTATTTTGGTTTTCGTGGAGGAACCTAGTTCCTCTCAGACACTTCCTCTTCTGAGACTTATTCACTCTTTTCTCCTTCTTTTCAGTCGCACTTTTCTCACCAGACTCCTTTACTTTGACACTATTTTCTTAATCAATCTCCACCTCTTTCATAGACAATCCTCTATTGGGATTTTCAAGCACAAACTTCTTAGAGGATTTACAAACCAAGGAAGCAGGTTCCTCATTCACTTCTTCATCTTTAACATGCACAATGTTTGCCAGAGGCACATCCTCTTCATTCACTAATTCCCCCCTTTCACCCACCTTATTCTTTCCTTTTTCTCCTTGTTTCTCTTCAAATCACTCTCAAAAGCTTCTTTCTTCTCCTACCTAGTAGCGGGTCTTTTATGAACGGGCATTGTGGGAACTGCCCTACCACTTCTAGCAATAATAAAATTTGCCACAGTCACATTATCATAGTCTTTCGCAGTGTTATCATTCTCTTTTTTAGACAAAGGTCACATCTTAGGAATGACAAAGTCAAATGGTACAGGAGGATTGATAGGCACTTCTGATGTTTCACCACTACCTGTAACATCCTCTTGGGCTACAGTGACCTCCCCAACTTGCTGACTCTAAACCTTTGGTCCCTTTTCTCCGACTATTATTTCGTCTTCTGCCATTTCTTCTGGCAAAGCACAGGGAGAGGTTGAGGCGACAAACCTCTAGGGTGCTTGATTTTTTTCGGCTATGGTGAAGAACCAGAACTCGATGGTGTTAGAGAGGAGGCATGGGGTGGTTGTTGGTCTAAGTTGGGGTTTTCACTGGGTGAAAGTCGAGACTCAGGCTCGTGTTGCAGTGCTTCGTGAGACAATGTTGCAAGAGGGAGTGATAATGGTAGCCTTTAGGGACTCTGTATTCTAGGAAGACATGTTATTTTGGAGAGTAAAGACACGAGAGAGAGGTATTCTGAGAGAGAATAGGTTTTTGATGGTCTTTGAAGTAGACAGTTGTGAGAAAGACGTGTCTTTTGGGGTTATTTATAGGGGATGAGGGCCTAGTTACAAATGGGTTCAATGGAATGGGTAGTCAGGTCAGTTTGTAATGGGTGCGACTCTTGGACCTAAAAAGGATGAGAGAAAAGGCGGACATATTTTTGTGACGTGGCACTTTTATAGCAGTTAAAAATGTTTATGAGTTTAAATGGAACTACTAACCTGAGTCATGGGAACCAAGTTCCCTGACTTAATTTTGTATAATATTAGCCTCATCCTTCTGCCAAAATGCAATATCATTAGTTGCTTGTTTGCTCTGCAATTTCCATGTGTGCTTACATGTAACAATATAAATTGAGTTTAAAATTACTAAAAATAAGTTGTGTGCACCCTCTGTACCTATTGCGCTAATATCTTCTCTTTCTTCATTCAGAAAAGGTGATAAATTGAATCGGGAACCGAAAACAAAGCAGGAACAGACTTGTCCTTTGGTCAAAAAGTCTTGTACGGTTCCTCAGTCCGGGGAGNTAGATGATGCACAACATGAGTATCTGCAATGTGGTGGGAGACTTTATTTACTAAAACACCATTGTCTCTGTCTACAGTAGCTAGAGCTCCTCTTAACCAATCCCACTCGGATGAATCATAATGTGGCAATGAAGGATGAGTATGGTGCAAAAAAGTGACTAATATATAAAGGTTTTTTGCGATTAGGAGGGGTACCCCATAAAAGCGTATAAGCCAAGCTAGCCCTTGTGCCAAAGCAAGACGATACAACACATAAGTAGCTGCAATCACACCTGCATTTGAAATGTAAATTTGTTTTCTCTCACGGTCATTATATATAGGAGCATATGGATCAAGATGACACGCAAAGAGATCACTAGGTTTGCCGAAGACATTGAATGCCAAGTGCAAAGGCTCGCCAAGAATGAGTGTGCAGGCAAGTGTGACTACTTGTCCCAATGGATTGTTCAAGTATTTATAGTACCATTTTAGTTCGTATTTAAGCCTTGGCACAAAAAAATTGTCACGTTCAAGGGAACTAGTGTTAGAGTGATGACGGCGATGACCATTTTTCCATGAGAAGTATGGGACTAAAAGTGCAGAATGGAGGATAAAACCAACAGTGTCATTCACCCACTGGTAATCAGAGAAAAGGCATTGTGGCCACATTCATGGGCAATGACAAATATTGCTGAAAAAGCTAAACCTTGGACAATCCAGTAAGAAACCCATGCAACGTAACTATAAGGGGAAGGAATGAAGTGGAAAAAAGTGGTGGAAATGTAGTAAGAAATNATTGAAAGGTCCGAATAATCAACTCTGCAATCAGTTGTTAGAATCAATAGGTCTTCAAATTGTTCATTTGAAAAAAATGGAACGCTTCTTATTGGATGATCATGATATTTCCCAAAAATCCAAATTCTTGATCAATGGAGGAATAATATCACCATTTTTTGTTCAATAAAATACCAAAGTGGATGATTACACCATCTATATTTAGTTTATAGATGTTATGGGGTGGTGGTGTCCATCATGATAAATGAAAATTGCTGGCAAATCCATTTGTTAGTGACATGCATAATTCGTGGAAAGCCACTATGAGTACTATATAAACGATTTTTTAATTCATATCATGATTATTTAAGGATCCATGATCGCTTTATATCATAAACTAACTTCATACTATTCATAAATTAGGAAATTGAATCAAATTTGTTGTCCATAATATCTGAAACTCCCCAATTCGATTTGGGAGGAAAAGTACAATATTTATGAAGTTGATATGTTATTTGCAAAAATATAAAGAAAGTGTCATCCAATGGATACTTTTTCTGTTGCAATTTATGTGACACTCTTTTCTTTTTAGTCAGTCCTAAGAAATGACTCCCTTTTACTGAGTTTTTTTGGTAATGGTATCACCAAGTTGTATTATTCATTTTACATATGACATGACGGAATGAAAAGAAAAATTACATAATAATTCCATCATGCCAAATTGGTGGTTATGTAAAATGGATATTATCATAGTTACGTACATAGCGAGGGAAAAAAATATTTTATTTATTTAAAGTAAGAACATATACAATACACAATCCAAAATAATTATTACCACGAGTATTATTGAACATTAAACCAATATATTTAGGTAAATAGTTATCGATGTTCAACTTTCAGAACTTATTTTTATACCAAAAAACACCCTTATCAGGAGATCCATCATCTTTCTCCACATAGATGCACTTCTTAAAATCCCTCCATATTGCCTTATGAACTGGTGTATCATCAAACTGGTAATATTCTCCTAATAATGGCTTAATAGCTCTGGTCGCCTCCACTGCATGGTAGTGTGGAATGGCCGGGAATAGATGATGCACAACATGAGTATCTGCAATGTGGTGGGAGACCTTATTTACTAAAACACCATTGTCTCTGTCTACAGTAGCTAGAGCTCCTCTTAACCAATCCCACTCGGATAAATCAAAATGTGGCAATGAAGGATGAGTATGGTGCAAAAAAGTGACTAATATATAAAGGTTTTTTGCGATTAGGAGGGGTACCCCGTAGAAGCATATAAGCCAAGGTATCCCTTGTGCCAAAGCAAGACGATACAATACATAAGTAGCTGCGATCATACCTGCATTTGAAATGTAAATTTGTTTTCGCTCACGGTCATTATATATAGGAGCATATGGATCAAAATGACATGCAAAGAGATCACTAGGTTTGCCGAAGACATTGAATGCCAAGTGCAAAGGCTCGCCAAGAATGAGTGTGCAGGCAAGTGTGACTACTTGTCCCAATGGATTGTTCAAGTATTTATAGTACCATTTTAGTTCGTATTTAAGCCTTGGCACAAAAAAATTGTCACGTTCAAGGGAACTAGTGTTAGAGTGATGACGGCGATGACCATTTTTCCATGAGAAGTATGGGACTAAAAGTGCAGAATGGAGGATAAAACCAACAGTGTCATTCACCCACTGGTAATCAGAGAAAAGGCATTGTGGCCACATTCATGGGCAATGACAAATATTGCTGAAAAAGCTAAACCTTGGACAATCCAGTAAGAAACCCATGCAACGTAACTATAAGGGGAAGGAATGAAGTGGAAAAAAGTGGTGGAAATGTAGTAAGAAATGTATGAAATCTTGAATAAGATATGAGAGGGAGCGAATGAGAGAACGATGAAAGCAGTGAGGAGGAATGACTTTTTTTATATCACCAATTGTAAAAGGGGGTTTTGAAGTTGGCGCTCTAAATTGTAAATGATTGTCCTTTTGTTCTAACATATTGCCACCACCTCAATATATATTAAAAAGATCAGAAAATAGAAAAAGAGATATCTCACTTTTTGAAGATAGTTTGTGTATATATAATGCTCTATATTTTGGGACCCAGTAGCCCTCGCAGTTTGGTTTATAAACAAGTTAGGCAGGACAATTAATACAGGAATTATTTCATGGACATATTATAATATATGGATTAGTATTAGTTTATTGATATATTGCATTTTTTTTAACGTAGTTTAAATGCATTTTTTGTTGTTGTTTTGCCATATGATATTTTGTCAATAACTCATACGTCCATAATACATTGTGATAGGTAACATTTTTCTGTCTTTCAAAGTAAGCATTCGGTTTAAGCTAATTAATCCAAGAGGAAGGAGCTCGCACTATTTAAATTATTCAATCACCTTTCTCTCTTTGAGAAAAAACAAATTTACCTTTCTCTCAAAAAGAGTTTAACCATCTTATATTTTCAGTCTACTGACCTAAATAATATAAATAGGGTATTATCATTGTTACCCCGCGTAAAAAACTTTTTATATTCGGTAGCCGAAAAAGTATATAAAATTCGTATAATTTTTGTATATAATATACATAATGTATATATATACCAAAAAATATATTTTTCAGCTATCATTTTGAGAGCGGCTATACAATGTCATTTTCCCAATATAAATTGAGTTACATATGGCCCGTCAAAACAAAAATTGCTTTGGAAAATGACAATGTATAGCTGCTGTAAATATAATAGCTGAATAATGTAGTCAAAACAAAAATTGCTTTGTAAAATGACAATGTATAGCTGCTGTAAATATAATAGCTGAATCAATGTATAAAATTTATATATATATATATATATATATATATATATATACATATATATATATATATAAAATGTATGATATATAAAAATTATATAAGTCATACATTTTTTCGACAACCAGATATAAATAATTTCTAGCGAGGACTAAAAGTGACAATACCCAATTGCTTCTTACCATGACTTTGTCCATTCAAGATTTACTATTGAATCAAAGGACCCCTCTCTATATATATATATATTTATATATATATAATTTCCTCATTTGTTTCGAATATTTTAGGATGTTATAGGCAAAGTATTGTTACAAAAAATATATATTATAACATAACATAAAATTTGATTTTGAAAAAGTTTGGCTTTTATAGAGAGGTATTGTTATATAGGGATGTTGTTATAGAGAGGTCTGATTGTATTGGGATATATAGGTTCCTAATATATTCACCTAACGACCTATCACTAATGCTAATATATTATCTTTAGCAAAGTAATATATATACTAATAATGTATTTCCCTAGCTTATCTCTGTAGCTTGATTAACTCCCGCAATACCACTTTAGTAATTATTGTACTCACACATCATTATGAATCTATTCAAAATAAAAGAAGCCATACTAAAAGTGCCAACACCAAAAATATTGTTGAATTTGGTATGCCAAAGAACATCAAGGTTGGCTAAGTACATTTTCTGCAAAAGTTGTGATAGCGCGGAAAGTACTCCTTTCCTTAGCGAATATCGAAAATCAGATGAAAGGATTATAAATACATTTTTTGGCTTACGTAATATTAGAACGACTGCAATGTAAAAATTTTATATTTTTGATGTAAACATCGAACGCAGTAAGCATTAATCATTGGATTACATCCCAAAGCCAAGTTGTTACGATAATACAAAGACTTTTGTCATTAGCATTAAATGCTATACGTGTAGTCTACTCACTAATCCATCTGGCCAAAAGTCGTAAGCTAGCCTAGGGCTTAATCTTCAATTCCAGTAAAGCACTATTCAATTATTAATAACTAGTTATGAATAAAGTATAAATAAACCTACCTCATATGGAACACGTTTTCTTCATTTTAATTCCTGGTATATATGAATTTGTATACTAACGTTTTTATCAATTGAGTTTCGTTTATATACGCCGAGAGTAAGAGGATACATAAATTTCACACTATTAGTACAGGTAATATAAATTAAAAATAATATAAATTAACCCTTGCTACAACATGCAAATGTAACCGGAGAGTGTAAAAATGAAACTCTTTTGAAATCTTAAACGTGAACTTTATTATAATAGATCGCAGCAGGGTCGGCTCTAAGGTTATCACAAGTAATGCTTGTGCCTTAGGCCCCCAAATTTAGAGGATCCCGTTTTTTTTTTTTTTTTGGAAATAATAAGTTTATAGGTATTTAAAAAAATAATATTTAATACTTTTAGTACAAAAGTAGAGTTTTTTTTATAATAATTGCCTCAAAGGAAACAAGTTTTTTCAAAATTATAATTGATAACATCTTACCTAAAACCAATAATATTTCAATAAAAGATTAAATATGTTGGCTATTGTTGGTCCCAAACGCACACGCAAGTATACGTGATCGTACAAGTAATAAAGTGATAAGTTGAGTGTCGAACCCACAGAAACTTATATCAACTACTCAATAATACACCAATATTGTTATTCCGTCAAGCCAAATTCGAATTCAAG
>MU666424.1:0-22779 GCA_026770625.1 Nicotiana glauca | reverse complement strand
TTCAATGGATTTTCTCTCAAGATCCCCCTCCAAATCTGATCTAACTCAATAATGGAGCTTTAATTAATGTTAGTTGAGTGGATACCTTTCATATTGACAATTTTACCCCTTAATAATTGATTTCCCGGACTGAATTAGCGCGGCCGCGCTAGTGCCCGCACTAGTGCCCGCGCTAATGGAGTTTCCTTCTGCCTCAACCTGCGCTAAACTAGCGTGGGCGCGCTAATGCCCGCGCTAATGGAAATTCGGTAAAATGCAAAAAATGAAAGTTGTAGCTCTTTAAATAGCTTTCCATCAATATATTATGAAGTCCAAATGGAGTTCTGCACAAAACGTTATGGGCATTTTACTCAACTTGATTCCAACTTGATTTATTTAACTTTTACTCAGACTTCAAAGCCTCAAATTACTCAAATTCATCCCGAATTAGTTCTTAAGTTGGAAACTCTTCCTGCAAGGCATAAATCATGAATTTAGTATAATTCATAATTATTTAAGCTCAAATATTTGTAAAATACAGTAATTAAAGTGTTGTTACAACGACTAAAATACGAGTTTTTAGCCTATGATCAGCTATACTATCAATTGAAAAGGAATTATTAGAGAAAATCAATTATTAACAATATTGCATCTCAAAAAGCTGGAATAATAGACTTTAAATAAAAATATATACTATAACATGATTCTTCTAAATATTTAGGCCTCACAATAAATTTTGGCTTTAAGCTACATATGTGCTTGAACCGCCCCTGGACTGTAGTGCCAAACTAGAAAAACAATGAGTTAATATTTGTAAAATAATTCAATCGTAAGGCATACACAAAGCGACGATAGACTCGTCGATGTCAAATTATGGATTGTATATAATTTTCAATCGTTTTACATGTGTTTGTGTTTTATATGACCATACAAGACTCGACTTGGTTTAGAGAATTAACAACACGTTGAATCTCTCTTAAAGTCTGATCTTGCCTTCTTCGCCCTTTTGGAACTTGGAAGTTAACGAGGTAACCATTCATATAAGATTTTCTGTCAAATTTTTTTATATTGTCAGGTCATCTAGAAATATTACAAGTAATCATTCATAAAAAATGAGATTAGTAATATGTAAATAAGGTACGTTGCCTGATAAAAAATTAAATTACAATACTGTGTTGTTATGAAATAATAAAAGAAGAAGAAGAGTATTACAGAGAAAAATAGAGAGAGAGAATTCTTATTGATATGTGATGAATTACAATGGAATAGAACCCTCTATTTATAGGGAGATGGTGATTTAGCCACCAGGTAATAAACCTAGAATCTCTCTAAATATGGACATTCACTATAAATAGAATTCTATTTATAACACTCCCCCTGAATGTCTATTCAATAGATAATGTGCCTCGTTAAAACCTTAACTAAAAGAAAACCCAATGGGAAAAAAATTCTAGAAAAGGAAAAAGAGTACACATGTTTAGAAATGCGCCTATTGGTTGCCGCGTTAAAAACCTTGCAAGGAAAACCCAGTGGGACAAAATATTGTAAGGGAAAAAAGAGTGCAACGCGCATTAACTCCCCTTGATGAGAGCATCAATTCACATCTTTGAGTCTTCACATTCCAATATTGTGTGCCATCTTCAAGAAATCGTTGGTAGTGATTTGATAAACAAAACAGCAATATTAACTTGAACGAATATATCGCACCTTGAGATCATCATTCTTGATAGAGATATAATGTCTTCATAAATATCGTAGAATGACTCTTCAATATATCTATGGAGGTATTCTCGCTATCACATTATCATGCTTATAGTTATAGCAAGATACATTTGTGCATAAATTGCATTGAGGATGTGGTACTTCAAGATCAAGATTGTATATGCTTCAAGCAATTTAAATCATTTGGGGATCGTCATATAAGTATAGTCAAATAAATCATTTAAATAGACTTTAGATGTATATCAACTTTTCATGTCATGCTAGACATTTAAGATAAATAAAAGTTATTGCACACTCTATTGACTTTATACTTTCAAGTGTTTGAACTACAGGTCCAAAACAACATGTCTTTCATATGAAATCAATTATATTTGAATTGTTTCTCTAGATTTAAGATCCTCATCTATACTTTGCGCTATCATAGATGTCGTCGACGAACATTTTATATCAGTTTCAATATTTTTTCATAAAAACATAACATAGAGATCTCTTCATTCATATATTCTGGTACCTGAATCTCTCATAAGATTTTATGAAGTGTTATGTTATGTGATCTTCTAGATCACTTGCCTCCTTTATTATGATCATTTTGATCATTTGCTCATCTTCTGTATCGAGAAGTTTCTTTGAAACTAATTTGTCTACACGCTTTAAGCATACCATAGACTTTGTCCTTCTAGTATTTATTTTAATAGAGCATTTGCAGTGAGAATATAGTTAATTTCTTTGGGTCAGCAAATGCGTCTGGCATGCTTTGCAATATATTGCACATGAATTACCTTTTATGAACTTCAAGTTCATATTATCTTATTCGAGGATCTATATGAAAAAATGATAAGTCATTCCACGTAAGTTTTTCTCAACTGTTTATCATGTCTCCCCCTCATGTTAGAAAAACTAACTTGTTTTCTCAACTTTGAGAACTCTTTGTGCTTTATGGTGTTAATCAAAATATACACCGCGCATCAATAATAATAAAAATTAATTATTTGGTTCTTGACCCTGAACCACTTGTGAGGGGAGAAAATAATATACTTTCGTATATAACGTATATCAAACTGATATATATAACTTTGTTCTCATAAGAAATTGTTTAGCTATTAAGTGAAGGCACTCAATAAATCATTTTGCTAAACTAACGGTGATTTAAACCAACTTATCATGATGAACTATCTTGAATAAAAAATTTGGAAATTATGCTCTAAATCAAATTATTGAGCAAGTTACCTCGCAAATATCATGTTGCGGGTTAATAATAATCGCACATGTAACCATCTCATAGATGCATCTTATGTGGTATACATGGCAGGTGAATGAGCCCATATTCACCTTTGATATTTCCAGCATTTATGGGATTCAATTCCAATTTTAGTTGATCTATTAATTAATGAGAACAAGCAATATAAGAGAATTCGTAAAGAACTTTCTAGTTCTTTAATATTTACCCATGTGAATTCTCTATAATTTTTGCAAATCATACTTAAATTGATATGGATAAACTAATTATGCTAACTGAATAAATTATCACTATATATACACTTCAGATTTACACCATGATGTGTGCAATTATCAATAAACTCTGAGTTTATTATGATATGGGTTTTTATATCAATAAACATCCACTTTAGTATGATATTCTTTTATTTGTGTACTAAAAAATGAAGAATAAAGCGGTAGCTTTTCACATACATATTATCCCGCTACAAGTTGTAGTAATAGAAGATATTAAATCTTTCCTTTATTTATAGTCTCAATATAATCAACCGCTTTCGCGTATACTTTAGAAACTAAACAAGTTTCTTTGATACTTACTACAATGCAATATCTTATTGGTAATCAATTGTGTTTCTCCAAAATAGTAATAATTGGCTCTTTTAGAGCTCTTAATTAATTTTATACTACCACAGATTCATCAACATCCACGTGTGAATATCTCTTTTAAAGAGAAAGTTATACCATTATGGGTATAGTCAAAATTATATGCAAAATCTGTTTCTTGCATTACCGTTGTCTTTAAATAATCACAATGCCAAAATGTTTTGGCGTACAATATGCACGTGACCAATGACTATTTATGCCATAATAATGATATTATTTTCTTATATCTCAAACCTCCTTCTAGAGGTGAGTGTAGTATATTCACTACCACTAGCAGGTTCATATTCTTTGAAGAATGAATATGAATTCATAACTCACATGTTATCACATTCAAATCATGAATGGACCATAATCATCTATATGTGCTTTACAAAATCTCATGTCAAATCGATGACAAATATTACTTCACATAGTGAATGATTATTTTGAGAATACTTATTGTTCTCATTACCACAATGATGACGATATAATTTTATCTATTTCCACGTCCACATCCATTAATTATTCATGATAATAAATTTGTCTTCTTTCAGACGTATTACATACAGCTATCACATTATCTTAAGTGAATGAGAATGGAGCAAATTCAATGGGACATATTTTCATTCTTTGCCCACAATCATACATGAATTTGATCATGGCGAGGCATAGAGGTTTTACTACTTCAGGTAGTTATAATTTCTTACAAACTCCATTAGAGTTATAATCATACTTTGTTGTCTTTGCTTGTATATATAATCAAATTATAGAATAAAAGAGAAAAATAAAGTAAAATACATACCTTAAATTCAAAATTTAATCATGGAACAATTGATAATCATTATGCTCAATCCCAGAACTTCTACCCAATTGGTTAGAGTCTCGTGCTGATAACGTGTTAAGAAATAATAAAAGAAGAAGAAGAGTATTATAGAGAAAAAAATAGAGAGAGAGAGAGAGAGAGAGAGAGAGAGAGAGAGAGAGAGAATTCTTATTGATATGTGATGAATTACAATGGAATAGAACCCTCTATTTATAGGGAGATGGTGACTTAGCCACCAAGTAATAAACCCTAGAATCTCTCTAAATATGGACATTCACCATAAATAGAATTCTATTTATAACAGTGTAAAAGTTGTTTATATAGTTAGTATATACAATGTTAGGTCTTTTTTTTCGTCTTACATGTAACGATTAAAGTTCTATACATCGACGCGGTAAATTTCACTACAAGAAATCAACCTTATTGTGGAGACTAAAATACCTAGGAGTCGCTGAGAAAAGGTATTAGTGGCGACTTTTATATTGCCACAAGCAAAACCGTAACTGAAGGTTATTTGTGGCGCATTTGAAGTAGCCACTAATAGAACATATTTTGTGGCGACGGATTTGCCACAATAGGTTGGAAAAAATGCTACAAAAAATTATTCCATAAGAACAAATATTAGATGGGTCGCAACTATATATTCACCTTTAATTAAGTAGTGACAAGATGCGCCACAAAAAATATTTATGTTCAGTGGCAAGATTATGTCGCCACTATAAATGTCCTTTAGTAGCGACTAAAATCGCCACAAAAATATTTATGTTAAGTGGCAAGGTTAAATGTCATTTAGTAGCAACTAAAGTGGCCGCAAAAGTTTTAACCGTGAAAGATACAATATTTTTTGTAGCGATTAAAGTCGATGCAAAAGAAATTGACCTTCAGTGAAAACTTAATTATATATCGCAATAGTTACTAATTTTTTGACAAAACTATGTCGCCACTAAAAGTTATGTTCTCAGCAATTATAATGACCAAAACACAGGAAAGTCAACTGGTGTTTATACATATATAATTATTTTGACATAATCAAAAAGGGGGAGATTGTTAGATCTAATTTTAATGATCCAAATAATATATTTGTGTAGGAAATCAATCAGAAGAGATCAAGGAGTCAAGGAGCTACTACGAGATTGTTGAAGCCTAATCAGGAAATCAATCAGGAAATCTGAATGCTTAAGGAAAGAAATCAATCAGCAAAGATTATGGATAGCTGCGATAGAAAGAATCTTTGCAAGCCTAAACTTAAGGCAACAATCAAGGCCAGCATATTCAATTCGGATTCCATATGAAGATTAGCTGATCTTTCAATTGTAGAAAGACCAACAATCAAGGAGCAAATCCTCATCATCAACAGCTGAAGAAGGAAAGGATCAAGAGCTACCAATGATGGAAGGAACAATAATTAAAAAGTAAAACCTCATCATCAATTACTGTAAAAGGAAGGCGATCAATGTTCTCTCATCAAGAAAGAGCAACAACTAGTAATCTTATTCTTGGAAAGAATAAATATCTTTTCAAGGATCATATCTCTTGGGTTGTCAAATCTTGCCAGCACAAGGACTTCACCAAAGTATTTACACTCAGCTTTCAGCCTTAGAAAAATATACTTTGGTCAAACCAAAATTCTCTCTTTATTCTATTGCAAACAAACACTGAAGTTGTTTGAGACCTGCTGTGTAACAAGTCAGAGAAAAAGGAGAGTATAAACACTGGTGAGGCATTGTATCAAAAGAGACGCGTCTTATAGGAACTGAGCTATCAAGTCATTTCCATTTACTCGAAGAAACGCATTTACTATAGAGAACTCCCTTGCAACCCAAGGGGACTGGACTAGGATTCACATTGTATCCGAACTAGTATAAAATTTCGGTGTATTTAATTCCTGCACTTATTTTCTGTGTTTATATTCTACTACTATAACTGTTAGGTTATTGCATCTAGTCGACTAATTGGTAAATCAGTCAACTAATAGAGTTTAAACATAAAAATATACAATTCACCCCCTCTCCCCCACCTCTTGTACTTTCAGATGTTTCACCACTACCTGCAACATCCTCTTGGGCTACAGTGACCTCCCTAACTTGCTGACTCAAAACCTCTCATCCCTCTTCTCCGACTATTATTTCATCTTCTGCCATTTTTCCTGGCAAAGTAGAGGGAGATGTTGAGGCAAAAAACCTTGTGGGTGTTTGATTTTCCGGCTACGGTGAGAACCAAAACTCGATGGGTTTGGAGAGGAGACATGGGGTGGTTGGTCTAAGTTGGGTTTTTCATTGGGTGAAAGTTAAGACTCAGGCTCGTGTTGCAGTGCTTCGTGAGACAAAGATGCAAGTGGGAGTGACAATGGTAGACTTTGGGGACTCTGGGTTCTTGGAAGACATGGTATATTAGAGAGTAAAGACACGAGAGAGAGGGTTTTCTGAGAGAGAAGAGGCGTTTGATGGTCTTTGATGTAGACAGTTGTGAGAAAGACGTGTCTTTTGGGGTTATTTAGAGGGGATGAGGGACCAGTTACAAATGGGTTCAACAGACAGGGTAGTCAGGACGGTTTCTAACCGTTGTCATGCTTGGACCTAAAAAGGAAGAGAGAAAAGACGGACATATTTTAATGACGTGGCATTTTTATAGTCGTTTAAAATGTGTGCGAGTGTAAAGGGAAATACTAACCTGAGTCAAGGGAATCAGGTTCCCTGACCTGAATTTCGTAAAAAATAAGCATCATACCTCTACTAAAATACAATATTATTACCTGCTTGTTTGCTATTTAATTACCATGCGTTCTTACCAGTAACAGTATAGAATTGAATTAGAAATTATCAAAAAATACTGGTGTGCACCATCAATATTTAATTTATAGATGTTGTAGGTGCTGTGGTGTCCACCATGATAAATGAAAATTTCTGGCAAATTCATTTGTTAGTGACATGCATAATTCGTGGAAAGCCACGATGAGTACTATATAAATATTTTTTTATTTCATATCATGATCTTAAGGATCCATGATCACTTTTTATCATAAACTAACTTCATACTATTCATAAATTATGAAACTAAATAAAGTTTGTTGTTCATAATATCTGAAACTCTCCAATTCGTTTTGGGAGGAGAAAGTACAATATTTATGAAGATGATATGTTATTTGCAAAAATACAAAGAAATTTCCGTCCAATGGATACTTCCTCTGTTCAAATTTATGTGACACTCTTTCCTTTTTAGTCAGTCCTAAGAAATGACACACTTTTTCTGAGTTTTTTGGGTGATGGTGTCAAGACCCCAGTTCACCCTCCATGAACATGCCGTGATGGCACCTAGTTCCTACAACTAGGTAAGCCTAACAATGCGAAAATTTAATATAACTTGCGGAATAACTAATTAAAACTGAACATATGTAAATTAATGACTGCATATAAGGCCACTCAGCCTATACAACACAAAAGAAATGCGAAAGTCTACAACTCAATCCCAAAATCCAGAAACTCACGGGAACAACAGGCTAATAGAAACGTAAAACACTGCTCTAACTCTAGAATATCTAAACAACTAAGAGAAAGCAATAAACTAGATACTAAAGCTGGAACAGAATAGAGACTCCTGGCCTGCGGACGTGGCATATATACCTCGAAGTCTCCATATAACTCCTCGCCCCATTGATAGTGCGCCTAAGTAGAGGTACCTGGATAATCTGCACATGAAAAACATGCACAGAAGGGCATGAGTACACCACAGCAGTACTCAGTAAGTGCCAAGCCTAACCTCGGTTGGGTAGTGACGAGGAAGGTCAGGGCCCTACTAAGATAAAACATAATAAATAATAAGATAACAGAAACAGTTCAAATAAAGTCTACAGCGAGAATCTAAACCAGATAAATAAGGAAGAATAGTAATTGAAAGCAAAGGTAACAATACAAGGAATACTGCTCTCAACAAAGAATAATAGCGGGGGATCTCTTGGTATCCCGAGGATCTCTTGGTATCCTCACCATATGTACCGGTGATCTCTTGGTATCCCTAGGATCTCTTGGTATCCTCATCATATACACCAGGGATCTCTTGGTATCCCGAGGATCTCTTGGTGTCCTCATCATATACACTGGGGATCTCTTAGTATCCCGAGGATCTCTTGGTATCCTCATCATATGCACTGGGGATCTCTTGGTATCCCGAGGATCTCTTGGTATCCTCAATAAGAAATTCAGGGATCTGTTGGTATCCCTATATACAGAAATACATGTGTCGGGGATCTCTTGGTATCCCGCACCCACAATCCAGAATATATCAAGTACAGGGGGATCTCCCGGTAAGACGTCCCGCAGTTCCAAATTAAACACACAACAACAACAACTCAAAATCTCAGAATAAATGCTAAAATCAGTACAAGTAATAGAAATTTCTAGCCTACATGCTTCACAGAATACAAATTGCACAGTTAAACAATTAAGCAAGTAAGTCAGCTAAACAGCTTCGCTAAGCTAGCACAGGTTTAAACTTACAATCTAAAATGAACAAGTAAACATGAAATTTCAATGTAAATACTTCAAGTAGAAATGGGTTTACAACAATTAGCTCAAGTACGCACTCATCACCTCACGTACGAGAGATTCAAATATTCAAAGATCAAGTCCTAAGGGGAAAAGGTCCCCCACACAAGGTTAGACAAGCCACTTACCTCGAACCGGCTCAATATCACTAGTAACCACGCCCTTGACACGAGTATCCGACTCCAAATGGCCCAAATCTATTCAATTCAATTACATATCATAAATAATACTGCAAACAACTGATTCCATTATTAAAATTAAAGCTAGGGCGCGTAAATATGTATAACGACCAAAATGCCCTTCCGGCCAATGCCTCAGAATCGAATAATTTTCACATTTTCAGAACCCTCGTACTCTCACGAGTCCAACCATATAGAAATCTCCCAATTCGGAGGTCAATTGCTCACTCAAAACCCAATAGTTTGGTCTAAGAAGTTTTAACCAAATTCTTCAAGTTTTAACCCCAAAGTCGAATTTTTAATGATGGATTTAACTACAAAATGATGAAATATAACTAGAAGTAGTTAAAGAAACATCACCCACTAATTTCCTCTTCAAAACCCTCTGAAAAATTGCCTTTACCCGCGCTCAAATTGAGTTTTCTAACTTATGAAATCAAAACCCTCGAATTTCTATATCTGCACAGTCATTTCTGCTTCTGCGGACAAGGTACTGCTTATGCGGTCCCGCTTATGCAGAAATCAACCGCTTCTGCGGTTTTCACTCAAGGGACCAAATTTTGCTTCTGCGGATACACAACCGCTCCTGCGATACCACTTATGCGGAATATTGACCGCTTCTGCGGTTCCTGAAGGGGGAGCCAATCTCGCTTCTACGATGACCAAGGCCGCTTCTGCGGCTTCGCTTCTCCGGTTCCCAAACCGCAGAAGCGAAATGATACCAGAAGCAGCAGAGCTGCTATTTCTCAACTTCCAAAATTTTCCGTTAACCTCCCGAATTCATCCCGAGGCCCCTGGGACCTTGACCAAAAACACCAATACCACCTAATACCTTATTCAAACTTGTATCAATCTTGAAAACACCTAAAACAACACCGGAAACCTGATTTAATCAATGATTCAAGCCTAAGAACCTCAAATTTCTTCCAAATACTCTTTCGATCAAAAACCTAACCAAAACCTGTCCGAATTACCTCAAATTTTGCACACACATCCCAAATGACATGACGGAGCTATTGCAAATTCTGGAATTCCATTCCGACCCTTGGATCAAAAACTCACCATCGGACCGGAAACTTCAAAATTACAAACTTTTGCATTTCAAGCCTAAATGAGCTACGAGCTTCCAAAATACATTTCGAACACGCTCCCAGCCCCGGAATCACCTAACGGAGTTAACGGAACCATCGGATTTTCATTCCAAGGTCGTCTTCACACTTTTTCGATTACAGACCATTTTTCAATACTTAAGCTCTCATTTAGGGATTAAGTGTCCCAAAACACTTCGAATCCTAACACCGAACGTCCCGGCAAATCAAAATGGCAGAAATGAACTTAGGGGAAGCAGTTAATGGGGGATCTGGGCGTAAATTCCAAAAATAACCGGCCAGGTCGTTACATCCTCCTACACTTAAACATCCGTTCATCCTCGAATGAGCATAGAGAACATACCTGAAGTAGTGAAAAGATGAGGGTACTGGTTGTGCATGTTCTGCTCGGTCTCCCAAGTTGCCTCCTCGGCCGGCTGACCCCACCACTGAACCTTCACTGAAGCTACGCTCTTTCACCTCAACTTTGTGACCTCCCTGTCCAATATAACCACTGGCTCCTCTACATAGGATAGATCCTTATCTAACTGGACTGAACTGAAATCCAACACGTGCGACGAGTCACTATGATATCTCGAATCATCGAAACATGGAATACCGGGTGAACTCTGGCTAATCTGGGAGGTAAGGCAAGCTCATAAGCAACCTCCCCAACTTGCCTCAAGAGCTCAAAAGGGCCAATAAACCTCGGACTCAGCTTTCCTTTCTTCCCAGACCTAATGACGCTTTTCATAGGCGAGACTCGAAGCAGAACCCGCTCACCAACCATATATGAAACATCACAAACCTTCCTATCCGTGTAACTCTTCTGTCTGGACTGGGCTATACGGAGTCTATCCTGAATCACCTTAACCTTCTCCAATACAACCTGAACCATCTCTGTACCCAATAGCCTAGCCTCACCCGGTTCAAACCAACCCACCGGAGATCTACACCTCCTACGATAAAAAGCCTTATACGGCGCCATCTGAATGCTGGATTGATAACTGTTTTATAAGCAAACTTTGCCAATGGCAAGAAATGATCCCAAGACCCTCCAAACTCAATCACACACGCACGGAGCGTATCCTCAAGAATCTAAATAGTGCGCTCGGACTGCCCGTCCGTCTGGGGGTGAAATGCTGTGCTCAACTCCACCCGAGTACCTAACTCCTGCTGCATGGCTCTCCAAAACCGTGATGTAAATTGAGTACCTCTGTCTGAAATGATAGAAACTAGAATACCATGCAAACGGACGATCTCCCTGATATAAATCTCCGCCAACCGCTCCGATAAATAAGTGGTACATACAGGAATGAAATGAGCGGACTTGGTCAGCCGATCCACAATGACCCAAAGGGAATCAAACTTCTTCAAGGTCCGTGGGAGTCCAGATACAAAGTTCATGGTGATACGCTCCTATTTCCACTCCGGGATCTCTATCTGTTAAAACAACCCACCCGGACGCTGGTGCTTATACTTCACCTGCTGGCAGTTGAGGCATCTAGACACATAACCAACTATATCATTCTTCATCCGCCTACACCAATAGTGCTGCCTCAAATCCTGATACATCTTCGCGGCACCCGGATGGATGGAATACCGCGAACTATGGGCCTCTGCTAGAATCAACTCTCGGAGACCATCAACATTGGGCACACAAATTCGGCCCTGCATCCTCAATATCCCATCATCCCTGATAGTCACATCTCTGGCATTACCACGCTGGACCCTATCCTGAAGGACAAGCAAATGAGGGTCATCATACTGTCGCTCCCTGATACGGTCAAATAGGAAAGACCGGGAAACCACATAGGCTAGAACCCGACTGGGCTCAGAGAGATCCAATCTCACAAACTGACTGGCTAGGGCCTGAACATCCATCGCCATCGGCCTCTCTGAAGCTGGTAAATATGCCAAACTACCCAAACCCTCTGGCAGGCGCCTCAAGGCATCTGCCACCACATTGGCCTTGCCCGGGTGATACATGATGGTGATATCATAGTCCTTCAACAGCTCTAACCATCTCCTCTGACGCATATTCAGGTCCTTCTGCTTGAGTAAGTGCTGCAAACTCCGATGGTCGGTATAGATCTCACAAGGCACCCCGTACAAATAATGACGCTAGATCTTCAAGGCATAAACAATAGCAGCTAGCTCAAGGTCATGGACAGGGTAATTCTTTTCATGTATCGTCAACTGTCTGGACGCGTAGGCAATCACCCTACCGTCCTGCATCAACACCGCTCCAAGGCCAACTCTCGAGGCGTCACAATAGACAGTATAAGACCACGAACCGGTAGAAAACATCAAGATAGGGGTTATAGTCAAAGCTGCCTTGAGCTTCTAAAAACTTGCCTCACACTCCTCTGTCCACTGAAATGGGGCACCCTTCTGGATCAATCTAGTCATAGGGGCAGCAATCGATGAAAATCCCTCCACGAAACGATGGTAGTAACCTGCCAAGCCTAGGAAGTTGCAAATCTCTGTAGCTGAGGACGGCCTGGGCCAACTCTGCATGATCTCTACCTTCCTCGGATCCACCTAAATACCCTCACTACATATCACATGGCCTAAGAATGCTACCGAACTCAGCCAAAACTCACATTTTGAGAACTTTGCATATAACTTCTTCTCCCTCAAGGTCTGAAGCACAATCCTCAGGTGCTGCTCATGATATTCCCGAGTACGGGAATACACCAGAATATTATCAATAAAAACAATCACGAACGAGTCAAGATATGGCTTGAACACACTGTGCATCAAATGCATGAAAGCTGCAGGGGCATTGGTCAGCCCAAATGACATAACAAGGAACTCGTAATGACCATACCGAGTCTTGAAAGCAGTCTTTGGGATATCTGGCTCCCGAATCTTCAACTGATGGTAACCTGAGCGCAAATCAATCTTAGAAAACACCTGTGTGCCCTGAAGCTGGTAAAACGGATCATCTATACAAGGCAAAGGATAACGATTCTTCACTATAACCTTTTTCAACTAACGATAATCAATGCACATATACATAGAACCATTCTTCTTCTTCACAAACAAGACAGGAGCACCCCACGGTGATACACTGGGTCGAATAAAACCCTTACCAAGCAATTCCTGCAATTGATCCTTCAACTCCTTCAAATCAGAAAGAGCCATACGATATGGAGGAATGGAAATGGGCTGAGTGCCCGGCAACAGATCAATGCCAAAATCAATGTCTCTATCGGGTGGCATGCCCGGAAGATCAGTTGGAAACACATCGGGGTAATCCCGTACCACTGGAACTGAATCAACAGAAGGGGTATCAACACTAACATCTCTCACATAAGCCAAATACGCAGCACACCCCTTATCAACCATGCGCTGAGCTTTAAGAAAAGAGATAACTCTACTGGGAGTGTGATCTAAAGTACCACTCCACTCAATACGCGGAATACCTGGCATGGCCAACGTCACGGTCTTGGCGTGACAATCAAGAATAGCATGATAGGGAGACAACCAGTCCATGCCCAAAATAATATCAAAGTCAACCATACCGAGTAACAATAAATCTGCTCTGGTCTCAAAACCATGAATAGTAACCAAACATGACCGATAAACGCGGTCTAGAACAAGAGAATCTCCCACAAGAGTAGAAACATAAACGGGGGCACTCAAAGAATCCCGAGGCACACCCAAATACGGAGCAAAATAAGAAGACACATAAGAATAAGTAGAGCCTGGATCGAATAGAACCGATGCCTCTCTGTGACAAGCTAGTATAGCACCTGTGATAATGGAATCGAAGGCAACAACCTCAGTGCGAGCAGGAATAAAATAATATCTGGCCTGACCCCTCTCTCAAGGGCGACCTCTATCTCCCCGACCTCTGCCCCTGGCTGGCTGGGCAGGTGGGGTAGCAGTTGGAGCTGTGACCATGGCCTGAGAACTCTGAGGAGCACGTTGTGGCTGAGCAGTCTGTGGAGGTGCACTCTTCCCAAGTCTAGGTCAATCCCTCACCACACGATGGGTGTTACAACACTCATAACAAGCTCGTGGTGGCTGAGACTGACTGGGTCTAGGCCTGCTGGACTGACCTCTGGAAGCACCCCACGCAGGAGGCACTCTAGAAACTGGAGGTGCATAGTAAGGCTCCTGAGGTACAGGCGGAGCTGGAGTACTGTCGGCTGCTGGTAAAGCTGAATGTACAGGGCGACCCGAATAACCTCTACCATAACGACCTGTTGATGGGGTACGGGCACCAGAGTAGTGGCCCGACTCTCAAGACCTCTTGGCCTCCTTCTCTTCTCGCTCCCTAGCGAGCATACCCTCAATCCTCCTAGCAATGCTCACTAACTGCTGATAAGGAATGTCCATCTCCAACTCTCGAGCCATGCTAGATTTGATGGGCGGAATAAGACCCACAATGAACCTGCGAACCCTCTCTCGAACTGTGGCAACCAAAGCCGGTGAATGCCTGGCCAACTTGGTATAACAGATGGCATACTCTGAGACTGTCATAGCAACCTGGCGCAAATGCTCAAACTCTATGCGCCATGCATCCTTAAGACTTTGGGGAACAAACTCTCTCATAAACATGTCTGAGAACTGGGTCTAAGTCAGTGAAGCAGCCTTGACAGGACTGTCTAACTCATAAGTACGCCACCAAACATAGACGGCTCCCTGAAGCTGAAAAGTAGTGAAAGAAACCCCGCTGGAATCCACTATGCCCATAGTGCGAAGAATACGATGACACTCCTCCAAAAATCCCAAGGCATCATCTGATGCTAATCCACTGAAAATAGGAGGATCATATTTCTTGAACCTCTCAAGTCTACGCTGCTCGTCCTCTGAAGCAGCTGACCCATCCTCGGACTGAACTGGTGCTGCAGACAGTGTAGGAATAATCTTCGGAGCCTGCTCAACCTGCACTCGCTGCTCAGGAGTGCGGACGGCGGGAGTCTGTGCTCCTCCCCCGGCCTAGGACGTGGCTGTAGCAAGGGAAAGCAACCCTGCCTGAGCCAAAGTGATGTACATACTCATGAACTGAGCTAAAGTCTCCTGGAGCGCTGGAGTAGTAGTGGAAGTAGTAGGTGTGCCAGGTGCCTGGGCTCCGGCTGGATCTGCTAGTGGTACCACAGCGGCAGCTCGCGCAGGTGCTCTGGCTGCACCGCGTGTGCGTCCTTGACCTCTACCCCGGCCCTAAGGGGAGGTCCCCCACACAAGGTTAGACAAGCCACTTACCTCGGACCTGCTCAATATCACTAGGAACCACGCCCTTGCCACGAGTATCCGACTCAAAATGGCCCAAATCTATTCAATTCAATTATATATCGTAAATAATACTGCAAACAATTGATTCCATTATTAAAATTAAAGCTAGGGCCCGAAAATAGGTAAAATGACCAAAATGCCCTTCCGGCCAATGCCTCGGAATCGAATAATTTTTATATTTTCAGAACCTTCGTACTCTAACGAGTACAACCATATAGAAATCTCCCAATTCGGAGGTCAATTGCTAACTCAAAACCCAATAGTTTGGTCTAAGAAGTTTTAACCAAATTCTTCAAGTTTTAACACCAAATTCGAATTTTTAATGATGGATTTAACTACAAATGATGAAATATAACTAGAAGGGGTTAAAGAAACGTTACCCACTAATTTTCTCTTCAAAACCCTCTGAAAAATTGCCTTTACCCGAGCTCAAATTGAGTTTTCTAACTTATGAAATCAAAACCCTCGAATTTCTATATTTGCACAGTCATTTCCGCTTCTGCGGACAAGGGACTGCTTCTATAGTAGCTAGAGCTCCTCTAAACCAATCCCACTCGGATAAATCATAATGTGGCAATGAAGGATGAGTATGGTGCAAAAAAGTGACTAATATATAAAGGTTTTTTGCGATTAGGAGGGGTACCCCATAAAAGCGTATAAGCCAAGCTAGCCCTTGTGCCAAAGCAAGACGATACAACACATAAGTAGCTGCAATCACACCTGCATTTGAAATGTAAATTTGTTTTCTCTCACGGTCATTATATATAGGAGCATATGGATCAAGATGACACGCAAAGAGATCACTAGGTTTGCCGAAGACATTGAATGCCAAGTGCAAAGGCTCGCCAAGAATGAGTGTGCAGGCAAGTGTGACTACTTGTCCCAATGGATTGTTCAAGTATTTATAGTACCATTTTAGTTCGTATTTAAGCCTTGGCACAAAAAAATTGTCACGTTCAAGGGAACTAGTGTTAGAGTGATGACGGCGATGACCATTTTTCCATGAGAAGTATGGGACTAAAAGTGCAGAATGGAGGATAAAACCAACAGTGTCATTCACCCACTGGTAATCAGAAAAGGCATTGTGGCCACATTCATGGGCAATGACAAATATTGCTGAAAAAGCTAAACCTTGGACAATCCAGTAAGAAACCCATGCAACGTAACTATAAGGGGAAGGAATGAAGTGGAAAAAAGTGGTGGAAATGTAGTAAAAAATGGAGACAAGTATGAAATCTTGAATAAGATATGAGAGGGAGCGAATGAGAGAACGATGAAAGCAGTGAGGAGGAATGACTTTTTTTATATCACCAATTGTAAAAGGGGGTTTTGAAGTTGGCGCTCTAAATTGTAAATGATTGTCCTTTTGTTCTAACATATTGCCACCACCTCAATATATATTAAAAAGATCAGAAAATAGAAAAAGAGATATCTCACTTTTTGAAGATAGTTTGTGTATATATAATGCTCTATATTTTGGGACCCAGTAGCCCTCGCAGTTTGGTTTATAAACAAGTTAGGCAGGACAATTAGTACAGGAATTATTTCATGGACATATTATAATATATGGATTAGTATTAGTTTATTGATATATTGCATTTTTTTAACGTAGTTTAAATGCATCTTTTGTTGTTGTTTTGCCATATGATATTTTGTCAATAACTCATACGTCCATAATACATTGTGATAGGTAACATTTTTCGGTCTTTCAAAGTAAGCATTCGGTTTAAGCTAATTAACCATTTAAATTATTCAATCACCTTTCTCTCTTTGAGAAAAAACAAATTTACCTTTCTCTCAAAAAGAGTTTAACCATCTTATACTTTCAGTCTACTGACTTAAATAATATAAATAGGGTATTATCATTGTTACCCCGCGTAAAAAATTTTTTATATTCGGTAGCCGAAAAAATATATAAAATTCGTATAATTTTTGTATGTAATATATATAATGTATATATATACCAAAAAATATATTTTTCAGCTATCATTTTGAGAGCGGCTATACAATGTCATTTTTCCAATATAAATTGAGTTGCATATGGCCCGTCAAAATAAAAATTGCTTTGGAAAATGACAATGTATAGCTGCTGTAAATATAATAGCTGAATATATATATATATATATAAAATATGTATGTTATACATAAAAATTATATAAGTCATACATTTTTTCGACAACCAGATATAAATAATTTCTAGCGAAGGCTAAAAGTGACAATACCCAATTGCTTCTTACCATGACTTTCTCCATTCAAGATTTACTATTGAATCAAAGGACCTCTCTCTATATATATATATTTATATATATATAATTTCCTCATTTGTTTCGAATATTTTAGGATGTTATAGGCAAAGTATTGTTACCAAAAATATATATTATAACATAATATAAAATTTGATTTTGAAAAAGTTTGGCTTTTATAGAGAGGTATTGTTATATAGGGATGTTGTTATAGAGAGGTCTGACTGTATTGGAATATATAGGTTCCTAATATATTCACCTAACGACCTATCACTAATGCTAATATATTATCTTTAGCAAAGTAATATATATACTAATAATGTATTTCCCTAGCTTATCTCTGTAGCTTGATTAACTCCCGCAATACCACTTTAGTAATTATTGTACTCACATCATTATGAAACCATTCAAATAAAAGAAGCCATACTAAAAGAGGCAACACCAAAAATATTGTTGAATTTGGTATGCCAAAGAACATCAAGGTTGGCTAAGTACATTTTCTGCAAAAGTTGTGGTAGCGCGAAAAGTACTCCTTAGCGAATATCGAAAATCGGATGAAAGGATTATAAATACATTTTTTGGCTTACGTAATATTAGAACGACTGCAATGTAAAAACTTTATATTTTTGATGTAAACATCGAACGCAGTAAGCATTAATCATTGGGTTACATCCCAAAGCCAAGTTGTTACGATAATACAAAGACTTTTCTCATTAGCATTAAATGCTATACGTGTAGTCTACTCACTAATCCATCTGGCCAAAAGTCGTAAGCTAGCTTAGGGCTTAATCTTCAATTCCAGTTATTCATTTGAGCCTCCTTTTCCAGATTACGGCGCAAAGCACTATTCAATTATATGAATTTGTATACTAACGTTTTTATCAATTGAGTTTCGCTTATATACGCCGAGAGTGAGAGGATACATAAATTTCACACTATTAGTAATAATTGTAATTTTATATACGCCGTGAGATTTGTAATTTTAAAAATAATATAAATTAACACTTGCCACAACATGCAAATGTAACCGGAGAGTGTAAAAATTAAACTCTTTTGAAATCTTAAACGTGAACTTTATTATAATAGATCGCAGCAGGGTCGGCTCTAAGGTTATCACAAGTAAGGCTTGTGCCTTAGGCCCCCAAATTTAGAGGATCCCGTTTTTTTTTTTTTTTTTGGAAATAATAAGTTTTTAGGTATTTAAAAAAAAACAATATTTAATACTTTTAGTACAAAAGTAGAGTTTTTTTTATAATAATTGCCTCAAAGGAAATAAGTTTTTTTAAAATTATAATTGATAAAATTTTACCTAAAACCAATAATATTTCAAGAAAAGATTAAATATGTTGGCTATACTATCAATTGAAAAGGAATTATTAGAGAAAATCAATTATTAACAATACTGCATCTTAAAAGCCGGAATAATAGACTTTAAATAAAAATATATACTATAACATGATTCTTTTAAATATTTAGGCCTCACATTAAATTTGGCTTTAAGCTACACATGTGCTTGAGCCGCCCCTGGGCTGTAGTGCCAAACTAGAAAAACGATGAGTTAATATTTGTAAAATAATTCAACCGTAAGGCATACACAAAGTGACGATAGACTCCTCGATGTCAATTTATGGATTGTATATAATTTTCAATCGTTTTACATGTATTTGTGTTTTATATGGCCATACAAGACTCGACTTGGTTTAGAGAATTAACAACACGTTGAATCTCTCTTAAAGTCTGATCTTGCCTTCTTCGCCCTTTTGGAACTTGGAAGTTAACGAGGTAACGATTCATATTAGATTTTCTGTCAATTTTTTTTACATTGTCAGGTCATCTAGAAATATTACAAGTAATCATTCATAAAAAAATGAGATTAGTAATCTGTAAATAAGGTACGTTGCCTGATAAAAAATTAAATTACAATATTGTGTAAAAGTTGTTTATGTAGTTAGTATATACAATGTTAGATCCTTTTTCTTTTTCGTCTTACATGTAACGATTTAAGTTCTATACATCGACGTGGTAAATTCTACTACAAGAAATCAATCTTATTGTAGCGACTTTAGTCGCCACAAATCCCTTGGAGTCACTGCTAAATCTTATTAGTGGCGACTTTTATATTGACACAAGCAAACCGTAACTGAAGGCTATTTATGGCGCATTTGAAGTTGCCACTAAAAGAATAGATTGTCGCCACAAAAGGTTGGAAAAAACGCTAGAAAAAATTATTCCATAACAACAAATATTAGATGGGTCGCCACTATATATTCACCTTTAATTTAGCAGCGACAAGATGCGCCACAAAATATATTTATGTTCAGTGACAAGATTATGTCGCCACTATAAATATCCTTTAGTAGAGACTAAAATCGCCACAAAAATATTTATGTTCAGTGGCAAGGTTTTGTCGCCACTACAAATGTTACTTAGTCGCGACTAAAGTGTCCGCAAAAGTTTTAACCGTGAAAGACGCAATATTTTCTGTAGCGATTAAAGTCGATTCAAAAGAAATTGACCTTCGGTGGCAACTTAATTATATATCGCAACAGTTACTAATTTTTTGACAAAACTATATCGCCACTAAAAGTTATTTTTTCTGCAATTATAACGACCAAATTTATATACATTTCCATGCCTGTAGGAATCTAATTCTCTAAAATTTCATATAGAGTTATTCATATCAATTGACTATCAATATTAAAACAACCAATAATGTTTGACAAACATCAAAAGAATTTCTCAAGCCGAATATTATAAATATTATCATTACTAAAATGTCAATTACATATATACTACTCGACACTTCATTGTGCATTGTAATTGTAAGAATATACATATCCCAAAAAAGACAAACTATTAAGTACCTTCACTACTAGAAAATAGACCTACTGCAACAGCTCCCAAACCGCCTCAATAGATATAAAAACCGTTGCAATAGATATATTGCTATGGTTTAGGGACCGTTTCATCAGGTGTCGTGCCAATAGGTCTATGGCAACGGTTTCCTGCAATGGTTGCTTCATCGTTGCAATAGACCTCTTTACTGCAACGGTTTTAGAATCGTCACATATGTCGATATATTGCAACGGTTTGTAGTGTAAACAGAACGGTTCAAAACCGTTGATTATCATTTTATGCAACGGCATTTTGGTGCTATAGCAACGGTTTAGAACACTGTTGCAACGGTTTAGAATATCTACTGCAACGGTTTTGTATGCTGTGATTCGATTGTTTTGGAAACCTATTGAAATTGAAACATAGAATGTTGACACGGTTTACATAGGTTATTATGTACCTATATATAGTAATATAGTGTTGCACTGAAATGTTACATATATCACGCAACAACTTTTCATTAGCAAAATCATAATCCAAAATATCAAACTCGTAATATCCACAAAAGAAAAATATACTATTATTTGACACTTTGAAAACTAGCATACACAAGTTAGAAAAATATTCAAAATATCCCTAAAATGTCCTAGGTTCTAGCAACAAACAACCAATAATCATATGCAAAGTCTTCCATGCCCTTTGTTCATTTGCTCCACCTACAAAAAGATGGTAAATAAATGATTCAACAAATTTTTATAACAGAGTATATTCTAGAGTGGAATAGAGCTATATATATGTTTATCCACTTTAGGGCATTTTGAAAAGAAATCCATTGACATTACAATGGTAATTATACTTATTTTAATAGGGAGCTCAAAGACCAAATTTCTAGTAGTGCTTGTAACTGCTCCTTGCTCGGCACCATGCCTTGTCCCTGCTAGACAAAAGTAATATATATAAGGAAGATAATGAGATTTGTTATATCCAACTACTATCAAAATTCTAAAAAATTTCAATCTATGTCAAAGGAAAGCCAGAAGTTGCTTGTGACTGTGTACTAAAAGCAGCTTAATAATTCCAAAAGTTGCGTGGACCACAAACCGAGATTTAGGACTACATAAGAAGCTGTTCTTTCTCGTACAAGTGCAAAATAACTTATAAAGCGTGCCCAGTTGCCGCCCGATCTGGCAGACTCAATATAAATACAACTTTAGCCGCTGGAATTTGCCTGTTGCATCGAACAAATTAACTTTTTAGATAATATGGAGAACCAACAATTCTGTGAATAATTAGGTACCTGGACTCGTGCATTTTCCAGTTCAAGTTATCTCAAGGGCTGATGCAAGTGAGCTGAAAATTAAGGTATGCTCGAAAACAAAGTCTCGCAAAGAATAGAGAGAGGAACTCTGGCAGGAGGTAATCATACAAATCCTATGTAGTAGAGTGCACCCTTCTCTATGTTAGATTCAGCAACCCATCCAATAACCTAATCCACAAATTAAAATATATATATATATTTGCGAATACAAAATTTAGAATCAGAATTAGCATCATTTAATTGTGACGACCCAAAGGGGTTTCCTCATTCGTTCCATGCTTCCGAGGCCTTAAAAACCTCACTTTTATTTGCTTCGATTTGCGTGCGCAGTCCGGGCGTGTAGCCGGAAGGCTTAAATATGAATTCTGTGCGAAAAATGATGAATTTTGATATTAATATGGTCAAAGTTGACTTCGGTCAACATTTTTGGTAAACGGACCCGGACCCGTGATTTGACGGTCCCAGAGGATCCGTAGAAAAATAAAGAACTTGAGCGTATGCCCGGAATAGAATTCCGAGGTCCCAGGCCCGAGGAATGAAGTTTTCCGTGAAATTGTGTTTCTAAAAATGTTTAAGGAAAATGAAAATAAAATTTTATCAAAAAGTGATGGTATCGGGCTCGTATTTTGGTTCTGACGCCCGGTACAAGTCTTATATATTGTTTAAGCGCTTTCTGTGAAGTTTGGTCAAAATCGGACGTCGTTTGACGTGTTTCGGACTATGAGTTCCAACTTTGAAAGATTATGAAGTTTAGAAGAAAAATCATGAGTTTTGAGGCTCGATTCTATGTATATGATGTTATTTTGGAGATTTGATCACACGGATAAGTCCGTAGGATGTTTCTGAGGTTGTGTGCATGTTTGGTTTGGAGTCCCGAGGGCTCGGGTGAGTTTTGGATAGGCATCGGATTGCATTTTCTCATTTTTGAAAATCTGGTATGCTGGCTT
>MU666420.1:64137-82619 GCA_026770625.1 Nicotiana glauca | reverse complement strand
CAAAAAATTCACAAACTATTTATTTTTGAAGTTTTGGGAATAATTCTCATATGAGGCAAAAATCACGTGCTCACACCCATCACCTTTCGTCTCTTTCTTCATTTGGCTATAGGTTCTATAACACTCTACTGTTTTCATCCATGTATCACACCTTATTCATAATGCTTCCTTATCTATATTCTCATTACTCTGCTAATATTTCTGCATATCCCTTTTCTTATGAGAACTTCAATACGACATTCTTTCACTTTTAGCTTTCCTTTGCTCCATCCAGTGGCTCTTCAAGTTGCTTAATGTTCTCACTTTACTAGGGACACAAGCCACACTAAGGTAATATTTATCCCTTCAAGGCTGATAGTGAATGTCTTTGTAGTACTCATATCTGGCTGCACTATTTTAAAGTTTACCATCTGGGTATCTCATAAAGAGATCTATTAGCACATTTACAATATCCTTCGGAAATGTCAACTGACACAATTAATTCATCTATCATATCTTCTTATACTACTTTTGTTAACCCTCATAGGGCATATCTGAAAGGGGTGCGACCAATTGTATATGCCTTTATTACTATTGAATATAACTCAAAAAGCTAATGTTCCTCTGCCTCAATTATAAACGTTGTTAACTTTCATTAATTGGGTACCTCGTACCCTTTTTCACCTTGCTCCTTTTACTTGCTGAAACTTGTACTTATCTTCTTAATCTCTCATTGTCCTTTACTATAAAGATGGATAGGCATTCTTGCCTTAAGGCTTCTTATCAGGAAGCTTACACTTTTTAGTACACCCATAATCTGCTAAAGACAATCTCTCTTTCCAACCTTCTTTCCGGATGTAGGCATCGTCTTATTACAAATAAAATAGAATTTCAGAAATTGAATTCTTATAAGTGAGCTCTACCAAACGATCTAGAGTAAGAAGAATGAGTGACAATCCTAAATGCCCTGTAGCCTCCTACTTATAAATGTGGTGCACGACACACCCATAAACAAGACTCTACTAGACACGGCTTGTAGACTCCCTAGGACAGAACTGCTCTGATACCACTTTTGTCACGACCCAAACCGAAGGGCCGCGACGGGCACCCGGTGCATTACTCGACCGAGTACCAACGTAACATATCTTTCTTGTCATACTATAATGGGTAATTGAGCCAAAAAAATCCATCATGAGATAACAAGAATGAAACATAAGGGAATGCTCAGCATATGACGACCCAACATGATATGCAACTTATACATGTACGGGCCTATAAGGCCGACATGACCATTTGTAAACTCAAAACATAGGCCAACAAGGACATAAAAGTATCTATACACCTGACATATGTCTACAAGCCTCTAAGAGTACCTAATATCATAAAGGGCGGGACAGGGCCCTACCATACCAATCAATACATATCTAAAGCATACTGACCAAATAGGCAACTCCGGAGCAACTGGAGTGCACCAATACCTTCCGCTGAGCTGATAGCGTACTTGGAGGAATGTCAACCTGTCTATCAGGACCTGCGAGCATGAAACACAGCGTCCCCAGTCAAAAGGGAAGTTAGTACGAATAAAGTACCAAGTATGTAAGGCATGAAAGCATAAACAAGAACAGTAATGTAAAGGGAGATAGAGGAGATACAACCTATAACATATGAGTGCCTCTGGGGGCTGCTGACATGAAATGCATAATACATATATATACATAAACTTTTAAAAAAAACATTTGCCTGGGTGGGCATCATCATCATTATCATATCGTACCCGGCCTCAAAGAGGACTCGGTATAAACGTACCCGACCATCTTAAGGCTCGGTAGAATCGTACCCGGCCACGTGGAGCTCGGTAAACCCAACTGATCAGTGGTTGCACAATAGGTGCCGTACCCGGCCGACTATAGCGCGGCTCGGTAGAGTAAAATAGATACATATATATAATGCATGCTCGACTCATGAAATCACGTTCTAAACCTTTTAGAGTGACGTAAGGTCGTTGCACCTACGATTAACATTATGGACATCATACCATCAATATGAACTTCAGTAGGACTCAAGGATCATACATACTATCTTAGAATAAATTTGTACGGAAAGAACAACATGGACAACCTTAGTTGCTAGGAGTAGATTCATTATGAAATAGCGTGTTCATTTCACATTAAATCATGCAAAAAGAAAAAAAGAAGTGCCTTAACATACCAGTTCCTTGAATTATTTATACGAAACGAAGCTTCTGCTTCTTTGAATTTGAACGAAATTGTTGCTACTTTTCTAAATTTTTGGGACGTTAGTCCCTTTTGTCCAAATCAAGAAAATTAATCTTCTGATCTTTCACGTTTCTTAGGATTCATGGAATAGTTGGAACGAAATCATTTCTTGAATGAAGCTTGTTTGAAATTGAAATTTGGTTGCTCTTTGAAATTTTAATTGAAGTGTTGGCTAAAGATTTTTGGACGATTTGGTTTTCTTTTTGTGAACCAAAGAAAGGATTTAAGTTAAAGGTTAAACTTGTTCCACATTTTTGAAGTTTTCTTCAAGCTTCAGTTACTTTCCGAATGGGTTTTGTTGATATTGAATCAAGTTCCTTTTGAGCTCAAGAATTATCTTGATAAGTCATTTTAGACACCTACACCCATATTAAATGAGTCAGCTTCCTTAATTAGTGGCCTTGTGCCACGTTTCTTTTGGGCATAAGTAGTTAAGTTTTGTCCTCTTATTAGTTAATTGGGTAATGTCCTATTACCCGATAATTAATTAATTACCTGCAAAATTAAAAATTATTTCCAAATACTTAAAATATTCTTAATTTTCATATACCTTATACAACTTACTATCATGGCCATGTGGTACCTTATTTGGTACTAGTCCATAAATACCGGGTATTTTAGCTCGGACCGTATTTTTTTCCAAAATGCCAAATTTCGACAAAATTCACTTTTTTCGATTTGCTTGCCTTCTCACCTTTATGAATTTACTCTTTACTTGTTTGAGGTAGCTTAATATTCATAAATCCAAAATAAATCTCATTCCCGAACTTACGTCAATTTACTTGTGGCGTACTTCGACGTATGAAAACATTGGGTGTAACAACTATCCCCCAGGGGACAACTTTGATCTTGTTGGGTATCTGATGTTGATTTCGCAGGATATCTGGTGGACAGGAATGACACGTATGGAATGAGACATTTTCTTGGTTCTTGTCTAATCTCATGGGGTATAAGGAAGCAAAACTCGGTGGCACTCTCAACTACAGAAGCGGAATATGTAGCAACTGCTTCTTGCTATGCTCAATTGTTGTGGGTCAAATAACAGTTGGAATGCTTTGAAGTGTTCTCTGACTGTGTTCCCCTCATGTGAGACAATACAAGTGCACTCAACATGGCCAAAAATCCAGTCCAACATAAGATAACCAAGCATATAGATATGCGTCACCACTTCCTCAGAGGCAATGTTAAAAGAGAGATCATCTTTATGAAATTTTATAGCACACAAGATCAAATTGCATATATATTCACCAAAGCCTTGAGCAGAGAACATTGTGAAGAAAATCGCTTGACACTAGGGTTGATAAAACCCAAATGAGAACCTGGTCCCTCGATGATTGGGTATGAAAGAAATGTCCAGGTAAAGTTAGCTAAAAAATATTTTTTGGAAAAGTCTAACTCATCTCTATATCATTACAGGTAGACATGCATGATGGTTACAGAACAAATAAGCAGTTGATGCAGTGCACACTGGTAAAAAGGCAAAGCTTACTCATACAAGATTTGTCAGGGAACCTGGTTCTCCTGAAACAAGTTAGTAGTTTCTCTGTTCTCACATGCACAATTTTGAATGGTTGAAAAAATGCCACATCATCATGGTGTCAGTTTATTTTATTTTTAACTCAAGAGTCTCACCCGTTGGTAAGCGACCGACTCCTAAAACTGCCGCCTTTTCTTAACCGATTCCTCATCCATCACTGTCATAACTCTTCACATAAAACTTCAAAATTTTCCTTCTTTCTCTCTTCAAACTACCAATCCCTCCTCTTCAAGTCATCACTTCTCACCATGATTGAAATTCAAGAAACCTTAAGTGTTCCAAGTAACAACCCCATTAAGTCCTCACTAGTTAAAACACCGATGTTAGACTCCTCACTTAACACCCCTACTAGACAAAACCCTAGGGCAGAGTCACCCCCACACTCAGTTTCATATCCTTCCCAATTGAGTTCCGGTTCTCATTAAAGCCGTAAAATCTTGACTCATAAATGATTTATGGCTATGAGCTCTCCTTCTGCCTTGCCGGAAAAACTGGGTGAAAAGGGCATAGTTGATGAAGAGGAAAATCAGGAAATATCCACTCTTCCTATGGACGAAGGCTCAAATGTAGACTAAGCCGCTGGTTCTAAGAATGCTGACTCAACAAAAACAATTCCTAATCTTGAGTCCACAAGTAACACTCCTCTTTCTCTTATGTTTTCTATGGTGTTACAAGAGAAAGAATCAATAGAAAATATGCTATCTATAGCTAATAAAGGGGTTATTATTGAAGTAGGTGAGGATAGGTCTGAGCCTTATGGGGAAAAGTCTTAAGACCTTGGTAGAAGGTATAGAGCTTATGCCTGTTGAACAATCGGCACAAGGTAATACTACTGGGGTACCTAATAAAGGGCCTGATCCCTCATCGGAGGATCTAACTCAGGGGTCCTCTCAAGAACTCCCAGGTCAGTACTGATCTTGCTTCATCTCCTTATTTCTATGCTGAGCCTCTGGCTGTGATTATGCCTGAGATAAGATCTGCATCTGTTGAAGAGCATGGGGATAGTGAAGAGGATTTCAATGATATAGCTATTGCTAGCTTTATCCAGGCTAGACATAGACCAGTTGCTACTCCAGAGCAACCTCCTAAGCGACCCACTACAAGGTTGCAAAAGGAGGCTCTTGAGTTCACTCTTAAGAAAAGTTAAGTCAGTCAAAGGAGGAGGAAATTGGTGAAGGATACGACAGATCTACATGAGAAGGTAGTACATGTTGTCACTGTGGATGATGAAGTGGACGAGGAACCTGGTTCCTTGACTGATAAGGTAGTACATGTTGTCACAAAATGATTCTCTCTCCAAGACCAAAAATAAATCTTCTGTGAGTTTTGAGAGTCCAAACAAGAGTGATAATGTTATCTCTAGTGAAATTTTGGTGGAAGAATCTGGTGACAAGATAGTTGAAGAAAATCTGGTAACAAGGGGATGGAAGATTTCGGTGAACAAGTATCTGAGAAAATAGTGCCTGTAAAGTCCATTTAAAATGGAAATAATGCTCGTAAATATGTAAAAAGGAAAGTTGATACTGATGAGGAACCTGGTTCCCCCAAGAAGGCCGTAGTTGGTGATCTCCAGAGTGATGGAAAAGTGAAATTGAAGAATCAAAAAGCGCTACGGGGCAGCACATTTGCCATTGACATTTTGGAGGAGGCTCGAATGCGACAATTGGTTGAAATTTGAGAGTTTTAATAGTGGGCACACTTGTTCACAGGATATTCTCCCAAAGTATACGAGGAGGAAATGCATAGCTACTATGCTGACTTTTTCAAAGTTGAAGATGACAATATCTGCATGATGGTGAATGGGTGGATTTTATGATGGGTTTTGTAGTGCTAGGGTCTATTCTGAATGTACATGCTGAAGGGTTGTCTACTATTCTAGGCTCCTGCACTTGAAATTTTAGAAATGCTATAGTTCAGGGTAAGGAAATCTAGTAGGGGGAACGGGTGCACAAGAAGGCTCTCCTTCTAGTGTACCAATTGCTATTTGAGATGGTGAAAGAGGTTTTGCTCCCTCGTGCTGAGAGAAGGTCCATGGCATCCAGAGATGACCTGGTTCTCATGGAAGCACTAGATGGATTAACTACCATCAACCTGCCTGGGATTATGATTGAACACATGCAGAAAGTGGTAGAATTCAATGGTAATCATGTGCTGCCTTATGGGTTCCTTCTCACCAAGGTTTTTGAGTTCTTCAAGGTCCCTCTAGACAAACTAAAGTGGGCTCTAGTAAGCAAACTTTTTCCAAGTACTCTCGAAGAATGTGAGTGCATTGATAAAGTTGGAGGATTGAAAGCACTTCTACCATCTCTCAGCTGGTTAACACCCAAAACAGTGATACGAAGGAGATCAGAAAGCTAAAATCAAGGAATGATATTCTTGAGGGTCAGCTTAGTCAGCTTCAAGAGGCACCTGGTTCTAGTAGTTCTCAAAGCTCAGAAGTTTCCCGTATGACTAAGAAGAATGCTGAGCTCGAAAACAAGTGGAGGAGAAACTGCTCAATGAGCAAATGTGGGCAAATGATCGAATGGATCTAGTCCTCCAAACCCTTGCCTCTGCCTCTAAGTCCTCTCCTTCCAGTGCTCCCTAGATAGTGTCCCCTTAGTGTCAAGTCTTAATTATTGGTCTCTAAGCTAGTTTATGATTATATTTGTGGTACTTGTTTTCTCTTTTAAGTCTAAATTGTGGATGGTTATTAGCAATATTGAATCTGCTCCCTGTCTTAAAATTATAATTGTTTAGTGGAATCTTTTCCCTTTTTGCTGTATATGCCTTGCTTTTATGCTCTGTTTTTAGTCATATTGTGTACAAACAAGTGGCATGAGTTAACTCAAGCTAGACTACTTTTTTCTTAAAGCCTATTACTAATTTTTTATGATGCCAAAAGGGAAAAAAGTAATTCTAGGAGAACAAGATGGGAAACAGATTTAGGGGGAATATGGCAAATGCCAATGTCATTCTGGTTTGTCATTCTGGTTCTTAGGGGGAACTTGAATTATAAGTTTATCGTCATTAAAAGGGGGGTGGGGGAATTGATAGGTTATATGTCATCCCAATTATGTTTTGATGATATAACAAGCTTACTGATAAGAACCAGATAAGGAACCTGATACACATCCTCAATAACTTAAAGATTGACAAGTCTCCAGTTAGGGACACAGTTCAACTCCTTAGAGTCAAAGGAACAACAGAGGGAATAGATAACTATCAGTTCCCGAAGAGACTGTACAAGTCAATTTCCCAAGCTGTAAAGTTGCTGCCTGCACATGCTACAGTACAGAAACAATGCAGCAGTCAACTTTATGGGGAATGCCCTTTACCTAAATTGCTTACATCACTTTAAGTGATGTGACAAATGAATTATTAACATCAAGCAAGGTAAAACAAATCACTTGCACATTCAAGAATTGATCAAGCATTCTCTCAAGTCATCCATCAATCTTGCAAGTGGCACTCCAAGGCATCAAGAATAAAGAACAACATAACAACGGACTTGTTCCCCATATTGAGTTATTATATGTCTTTAGTTGTATTGTACCTTTGTTAAAGTTCTTTACTTGTAATTCCTACTTAACTTAGTGAGAAGTATTGTGTAGAAAATCCTTTGTAAATCATAAACCCTTGTGTTTGTGTCTTGGGTAGAGTTAGTCGAGTTGTAAAGTCTTTATAATGAGTTATTACAAAGCCGCTTGTAATATAGTGATACAAGTTAGTAAGGAATTAAGAGGATAGGTTATATAGGTTGTAATCTAAAGTTTTTCAGTAGTGAAGTTGAAATACTACAAGGATAAGTCATAATTTTTTATCCCGTGAATTGAAAATTTTCCAAGTAAAATTTCTCTGATGTTATTTACTTACTGCATTGTGCGTGTGTCTTGTGGAAACAAATAGAGAATCTGATTCTCTATATAGTTTGGTGAAACCTTAAATTTTATCATCTACAAGTACGCATAAGTTTTTCAATTATTCTATTGTTTTAGATAGAACATAAAATAGGAAGGTTGATTCTAAGCATGAAATATTTGGTTTTGTTCACTTCGAAAGATAGATTAAAATAAATTAAATAACCTTGCAAGTTACAGAAACTTATTCTGTAATATAGCTGAGGGTGATGAGGATTACAACTTTATACACGTGCCGGATTTATCCGATTAATGGTGAAGTTAAAATTTTGTGGCATTTGGCAATTAATTTTACCAACACAACTATAAGTTCCATAGGTAGATAAAAGTTCCTCGACTCACAATAATATCTCAGTTTTTTCATGACCTTTTTACTTCTTTGAGAAAATGATTTAAAAGGACAAGTTTGAATATCGCAAGCCTATACAAATCTAAAATAAAATAAAATAATAATATCTCTAGGAAATTTCTTATATTTGTTTTATACGCAACAATTACATAATGGGTGAGGAAAGTTTCAGAAGATATTGTTTGATGTTTGTAATTCAAAAAAAGAAGAAGTGAAAAGTCTTAAAGAAATTAAATATTGAAGTTTTGTCCTTGAGTACTCTATTAAACAAAAAGTGGAGTACCAATAAGCCTGGCATGTTCTCTCATTACATATTTTTCTTCTTTCAACTTATCTATTCTGCGAACAACCTTCTTTTTCCTTCTTCCAACACTCATTTCTTTTACCACCAAATTCCGTGTAAAAGTACTACTATTCGGTACTAATTTCTTTTGTGTTCTCTTCATGGTTAAAGTGTTACTTATCTCTAATAAAGTTCTTTTAAAGTTTAGAACACTTTATAGAGAGAATTCTTGATACAACTATGAGAATGCCAATTCATTTTTAAATTTAGATAAAGAACTTGGTTGAATTAAAATAATAATTATACAAATAATGCACTAAATTGACCTTATACTCGTATTAAATTCTAAATCATTCTCTCTAAAGAGGTTTTACATTCAAAATAAGCAAGTGGAATTGGGAGATACAAGATTTAACGAAATACTAAATGCATAGATGTTCTAATTAAAATATTTTGAAGTTATGATATTTGCTATTCCAATAACTTACTTGACTCTAATGGTTTTCATATGTAGTAATACATAACCAACACATGTATGTCTAGTTTTCATGCATCATTAAGCATAGCAATAAAGTAAATCAATCGACAATCATCCCAAACTAAGAAACAAAACAATTTATGGTCAATGAATATTATTCAGTAAAGGGCCCTTTTGTGGAGATAACGAAAAATTGAGAAAAATAAATTAACAAATAACAAACTATGAGTAGTTGTTAGACACCTTCAAGGAAAAATAATGTGCTGTTGTATTTGAGAAAAGGAGTTACAAAATAATTATTTCATAGGAGATGAGTCAATGTGCAACCTTTGATCTTCATCAAATTTACATTGAGTTTAATTTTCACACTTATTAGTCATCATAATCTGCAATAACATAACATAGGAGGATCTCTCAGGATTTGGTCGGTCATGGCATCAAAGCGAATTCAAATGATCAGCGAAAAGATACTCCTACCTCTTATACTGCTAGCCTTAACATTACAAAGTTCATTTCAACACAATTATATATAAAACCTCTACCTCAAGAAAACACCATGGCAATCACTGAAGATATGCATATATACAAAAATATAAACATCTATAGAAGAAGCACAAGCAAGAAGACAATAACCTTTGCATTAAGAAAAATTAGAGAGATGATGTCCGTGCTATGCCCGGGCTCAACATTTTTTTTGACTGTGACAATGCAAATAGAAATGAAGCTCCATATTAAGATTAAAAATTTGATAGATTTTTCACACAACATGGGTATAATGTCCATTTTCTTCCCAATATGTGCAAAAAAGGAACATGAGAGTGGTTCCTCTCCAGTAACCAATCCAAAGCTTCAATTATTGTATTTTTCAGCATGCTTCTTGTTGTTGTAAATCTGTCTCATTTGTTCCGCATTTGTTGAACTCTATAGTTGCTCAAAACTTATTCCTGCCAAGCTGTCTTGTCTTGTATGTTGGGTTTGCATACCCTGTTTGACGCGGCAATTTATTGATCACTTGATCATTCTCTGTCCTTGGGAGAAAACCTAGAGGTTCCACCACAATACGTGGTTTAGACTATAGTAAAACCTTGCGATTATCATTTTCAAGCGATCCTCCTGTAGAAAAAGGTAACAAATGATTTGGTATCAACTTTGAGAACATGTAAACTATCACGATCCAAACTCAACCCGTCGTGACGCCGCCTATCGTGAAACTAGGCCGGCCTCAACTTAACTAAAAACAAACCACTTACTAATTTAGAACATTTGCGGAAGAATACTTTTATCATTTAGGAAAATATATTGTTCATAACATTAGCAAAATCCATAACTCGATTCAACCAGACATGAACGTCTAGAGAAATAACATAGTTTACTACAATGTTTACTGAATACAACTGAAACCCCACTAGAATAAAGAAGGAGGATCAAGATCTAGGAACTCCATGCAAATACCTCAACAATCTCCTAAGCTTGCAACCTGATCAATGACTGCTACTGGGATCGAAAGCACCTGGATCTGCACACAAGATGCAGGGGGTAACGTGAGTACACCAAATCAGTAAGTAACAAGTCCAACCTATGGACTGATAGGTAGCGACAAACGTAATCTCAACAAAAAATAGAAATAAGAGGTGAAGTAAAGTAGGCATGCTATTCTTTCAGGAATACAGTTCAACAGTGGAATAAATACATATCTGAACAATGTTAAATATAAGGCTCATCTAACTTAGCGTACCAATGCACGGAATGTTTAAAATGCACCATGTGATCCCACTCTCAAGTGCTTAACCATTCGGTACTGCATATGGCCATTCGGCACAAGGAAATCTATCCCAAAACATATATAACACTAACAACAAGTCATCCAGTACCGAGGAACAAGGGTAATCCAACCCTGAGGAGAAATCCATCTCCAGGTAAATATGTATACACACTCAACCGCTCGGTACCGCATATGGACATATGATCCAGGAAAATCCATCCCAGAACATACTCAACTATAACTAGACATCACTCGGTACCGAGGAAAAAAGGGAAGTCCATCGCTGTGGAGAAATCCATCTCCATATATCAGTACTTTGGAAAAATCTATGTCTACGGAAATCTATCCATGTGGAGAAATCCATCTCCATATATCAATATTTCGGATAAATCCATGTCCAGGGAAATCCATCCCTCAATAATATCATCTGCGCTCAGTAAGGGTGTGTTACAGACTCTGGAGGGGCTCCTGCAGCCAAAGCGCTATCATTATGATCAACAAAACTGCTGCGGCGTGCATCTCGATCCCATAACTGTCATTCATGATCAGACTCTCTGCCTTACTCAGTCATCACTCTCCATCTCGCACACGGGGGATCACAATGCCATGAAACTGTCATGAAACAATGATATGATGTGCTAATAACAACAACTGAGACTGAGGCATGATATGATATGCATGAATAAGACGGAGTACAAAATATCAATGAATTTATTGAAATGACATCAAGAAACGACCACCCGAGTCTTAAAAGTATCAGCGTGAAGCCCTAAAAGGATGGCTAGCATGATATACATCGCACTTATTTAATCACATGATAGAAACAAGGATATCAGCAAGAAAGAGTTACTAAGAGATGACATGGAATGAACCAGACCACATTTCTCAAGGTGCACGCCCGCACACCCGTCACTTGGAATGTGCGTCACTGATACGATCATATAGCACATAGTTCGGGATTTCGAACCTTCAAAACCAAGTTTGGAAGCGTTACTTACCTCCGACCAAGCAAACTCCTACTCCGCTATGCCTTTGCCTTCCAAATCGAACTCCGGATGCTTCGAATCTAGCCCTTTCGATACAATCAACACGAGCTAAAAGAATCAACCCTATAAGAAAATGCTAAGCTTTAGGTCAAAAATAAAAAATTCAACTCAAAAGCCAGGCCCTGGGACCACGCCTCGAAACATGACCAAAGTCACAATATCCGACAACCCACTCGATTACGAGACTAACCATACTAGTTCACTCAAATCCGACTCTAAATCGATATTCAAATCTGAAAAATTCATTTTGGAAATTTCCATAAATTTTCACCAAATTTAAACCTCAAATTACTAATCAAATGATGAAGTCAGTGATACATTCATGTATATTAATCAAATCCGAGTTAGAATCACTTACCCCGATGAATTTCTTGAAAAACACTCAAAAAATCACCACAAACCGAGCTCCCCGGTCCCAAATGTGAAATAATGCCCTAAATCCTATTTATATAGTGCAATCTCTGATCTCCACTACGCTAACCGCGAAAATCCAGGCGCGGCCGCTAAAATCCAACCCCAGCGGTCTCGAAAAAGTAGCGCTCTCTGCGCTTCTGGTGGCTGCAGTGACATGCTTTAGTATTTTGGCCATAACTTTCATTACATATGCCCAAATGATGATTGCATTAGCTTTCTGGAAACTGAACACGAAGGGCTACAACTTTCTTTTTTGAGTCATCTCCAAATTCCGTTTAGATTAAATGATATAGGCTTCCGAATTTGGAAAAACAAATTTGCAGATCAGACCTGGAGCTCCGCGACCAAATTTACGCGGTTCACGCTCTTACCTCCACCCACGGAGAAATTTTGCCGCCGCCCACAAAAATTAAGCACCAGAACCATGCCTGAGTTCCGGTAATGCCCGGACTCGCCCAAAACTCACCTGAAACACACCCAAGGCCTCTGGAACTTCAACCAAATGCACCAACAAGTTATACATCAATATAAGAACTTAGTTGAACCCTCGAAACTCTCAAAACAACATCAAAATACCAAATTAACCTCAGATTCAAGCCTAAGAACTTCTAAACTTCAAAGTTTCGCAAGCGATGCCGAAACATATCCAACCTCATCCGAATAACCTCAAATTTTGCACACATGTTAGAAATGACACTACGAACCTACTCCAACCCTCGGAATTCCATTCCGGCTTTGATATCAAATTCTCCACTACCGCCCGGGAATCACCAAATTTCCAATTGGCTCATTCATGCCTAATTCTACCACGGACCTCCAAACTAGATTCCGTAGCGCTCCTAAGTCCAAAATCACCTACCAGAGCTGACGGAACCATCAGAATTCACATTCGAGATAAAAAGTCAAAATTTGGTCAAACCTTTCAAATTCAAAGCTTCTAGGTGAGAATCATTCTCCCAAATCAAATTTCGGATAACCTGAAAACCAAAACCGATGATTCACATAAGTCATAATACACCATACAGATATACTTATGCCCTCAAACAACCGAGCGAAGTAAAATTTTTCATTATGACCGGTGGGGTCGTTACATTCCCCCACTTAAACATACATTCGTCCTCGAACGTGCCTGGAGGGGCTCCAAAAGGCATCAAATCGCTGTATAATCTCACTATACACATACCCGGGGGGTAATCCCACGTCACCCTATCCCATAAGCCTTAGAATTCAATTTCTAGATCCGATAGTTTCTATACGATTAGAATCTTGCATCTACATACTGTGTAAGTCTGCACAAGCTGTACCCAACAAGAGCCATAACTCAAGATGAAATCGCATGATATCCCACATAACTCGCACACTCACAGCGATAATTTATGATCACAGTGGCTGCTCAGAACGCCCAAATTCTGGAAATAATTTGTTATTAATTAATTATTCCATAAGGTTTTTTTCTAGGCTACTACTTGGCATAATGAGATGGCTTTATTATCTCCTTTTAATAATATATAGAAGATATATAGAATATAGAATATTAGAAAGAAACTACTCCACAATTTGAATCAAAATTTTTTTATTGCTTTATTTTTGTTTTTTATTTTAAAATAATGATAAACTCTAACTTGAAACTATTCCCCAATTTGAAATGGTAATTTTTATTTTTTTAATTTAATTTTATTATTTTAAAACTACTCATCGATTTGAATGGGTAGTTTTTCTTCTTCTTTTTACGTTTTTCTTATTATAGTTAATTTTTTATTTTTCTTTTTTTTATTTTAAAATAATTTTAACACTCCAACTTGAAACTACTCCCACCCAATTAGTATGGGTAGTTTTTTTTTTTATATTTATATTTTTGAATATATATATATATATATATATATATATATATAGTTTTTTATTTTTTTGTGACAACCCGACTCGTCGTCTCATGTGTTACCATCCCATTTTCCTCATATTATGTTTTTCTATGTTTCAATATCAGTATTTGAGTTGATCGGATAGAATTGAATTGGTTTTAGTTGGTAATGAGACACTTAGTCTCTTAGAAGGAAGCTTGTTTTGGAAAAGTCAACTGAAAGTTGACTATTTAGTTACGAGGCTCAGATGTGAATTTCGGTGATTTGGTTAGCTTCGGGGGATGATTTGTGACCTAGGAGTGTGAACGAAATTGAATTTGGAGGTCCGGTGTAGAAATAGGCTTGAATTGGCAAAATTTGAATTTTGGCGAATTCCGATTGATAGGTGAGATTTTGATCCGAGGGTTGGAATGGAATTCTGAGAATTGCAGTAGCTCCGTTAGGTGATTTTGGATGTGTTTGCAAATTTTCAGGCTATTCGGACATTGTTTGGTCGAGTTTTTGATTTAATGTGCAATTCGGAAGTTTCTAAGAAACTTAGGCTTTGATTTGATGAAAATTGAGGATTTTGAGGTTAACGATAGTGTTTTGATGGTTCGAACAAGTTTGAATAAGGTTGTTGGATGTGTTGGTATTTTTGGTTGAGGTCCCGGGGGCCCTCGGGGTGATTTCGGATGATTAAACGGGAATTTTTGAAGCATGTTGCAGGTCTGGTTTTTTATGGCTTCTGGTATTTTCGCATCTATGGAAAAGGAGTCGCAGAAGCGGTTCCGTAGATGCGGCTGTTGTGTCGTAGAAGCGGTCCTCGATGGACCTGGGCAATTCCGCATAAGCGGAAATTTGGACGCGTAAGCGGTTCCGCAAAAGCGGAAATAACACCGCAGAAGCAGTAGCAGGGAAACCGCAGAAGCGGATGTCTGATCGCATAAGCGATGCCTGGGGAATTTAGTGAGAACCGCATAAGCGGTCAATCGGCCGCAGAAGCGGTCCCGCATAAGCGGCAGCGGAACCGCATAAGCGAAAATTGCTGAAGGATTTTAATGAACCAGTGTTCGCGAATTTCAGAAATAAGAAAACGATTTGGACTTCGAACGAGAGGCGATTTTGAAGAGGATTCGAAGGGTTATCATCAAGTATGAATATTTGGACTCGGAATATGTTATTATGGTGTAAAAACATTGATTTAATCACTGAAATTCAAGGATTTAAGGGTTAAAAATGGTGATTATGGCTTGAAACCTAAGAAAGTATAAACTTGGAATTTGAGGGGACAAATGGACTCCGATTCTTGTGTATTTTATATGCACGGACTCGTGGTGAGATGAGGATTCCGGGAATGTAAATTTCGTAATTTTTTGAGAAGTGGGCCCAGGGTTCAGGTTTTGCCAACTTCGTATTTTTGAGTATTTTTGAGTTCTTTCGATTGGGTTATGTCCCATTGGCCTATTGTAATGTATTCGTTGTGGTTTTGACTAGATTCGACACGCGAGGAGGCGAATTCGAGAGGAATAGGCATGGCGGACTAGTTTTGTGGACGGCTTGAGGTGAGTAATAGATATAGATGATGACCTGAGGGTTTGAAACCCCGGTATATTACACTGTGACGCTATATTGAGGCGAGACACGTACTCTACGGTGAGTGTGGGGTCGATTGTGATTGGGGACCATGGCTTAGTCCGACCGAATGATGTCGTACTGTGTTATTGGATAGAAATTAGCTGGTAAACGTCCTACTTGGATGGTTATGGATATATTCGGGCTATATGCCAGTTATTTGGATCCCGTAGGGATTATTATCACTGTTGCTATGAAATTGAGCATGTTTCCATGATATCAATCTTGAGTTAAGTACTGTCTAGAAATGATTAGCAATCTTCTAAGGTTTTAATCACTTAAACTATAACACCTGTTAAATGGAACTAAAAATGGTAAATTTGATTGTGCCTTTGTGGCTTGCATGCATATATAACTGGACTGATTGTGGACCGGGCTGCACACCACAGCGAATGCTACTATGTCATTGCGCTTGGGCTGTAGGAGCCCCTCCGGAGTCAGAACCATCACAGTGAGCACGGGTACCCAATGGATCGGGCTGTACACCGCATCGGTCATGTGCATTTCATTGCATTCATACATCTATACCTGCCTGTGATATCTGTCATTAATTGTTGTCATTACACTGTTAAATGTGTAAGAGTATTGATTATAGCTTTACATTGTTATATTTTGGTATTTCTTACTGTCAGTCATTATATATGTCTATTACCACTTAGTTGGAAGTACTCACTGTACTCCCTGCACCATGTGTGCAGATCCAGGTACCTCGGGAGTTTAGCTGAGCTTTTGCTGATTTTAGAGTTTATCCGGAGTTGTCGAGGTAGATGCCTGACGTTCGCAGGACCCGACTCCTCCCCTAACCCTTTTATTATCTTTCCATAGTTTTGAGACATTATATTATTTGGAGTCTTGTTACACTGTATTGTTAGAGGCTCAGACTCATGACCCCTAGGTTTTTGGGAGTATATTCCGTGTTATCGTGATATTCAGCTTAATCTTTTAGCTTCATTGTTAATTATTGATATTCAAATAACTGGTTTTGAGCTTCATGCTCGGGTTGAGAGTGTAATTGGTCGGACTTGCCTAGCAATTGTGTTGGGCGCCATCACGACCGGGATCGGGGTCATGACAAGTTGGTATCAGAGCCTAGGTTACTAGGCCTCATGAGTCATGAGCCGGTTAGTAGAGTCTCGCGGATCGGTACGGAGACGTCTGTATTTATCCTCGAGAGGCTGCAGAACCTTTAGGAAAACTTCACTTTCTTGGAATTCTTATCGTGCGTACTTGATTCAGCTTGAGATATAACTCTTGAAATTCCTTCCACACGTCTGTATGCACAAATGAGCGCTCGGTATTATAAGTGCCCTGATGGCTTGTGATTTCCTCGGTTGAGGGGCGAGATGTGATCCCGTGAGTTCGATGTTGGGCCAGTCCGGAGGACTTGAGGCCGGATCTTGCCTATGGCTGGAGCACTGAGGTGCTGATCGTGTGAGCAAGTGTTTTGAACTTATATGTTCGGTATTATTGCTATTAGCCGGAATGGCGGTTTGGTATTCATGTGATAAGTATGTTAGTATTGTGAGATGTTATTATATGACTTGGTAGTGACGCAGGAGTCTACTGAATGATAGATGAGCTGGTAAGTGTTCGATTCCTATTGTAATCTGTTGTGTAGCCCCAAGTTATGGGCGCGTGATGAATATTTTTCATGTCTCCTAGTTGGAAAGTATGGTGCATTACATATGGCAGTAAGAGTTCAAACTCAGGAAGACCAAATGGCTGTGTTATATGTATGATGGTGGAAGGTATGCTGAAATACTAAATTGAGGCGAAGCAGGTGGGTTATCTCCTGCGAAGTGTTCTTAAGTAGTACAATTCTTATGTATATTGTTAGAAGATCTCATGTATAATTGATAGGTACGTGTTGTAATTTGAAAATTTGGGTCGCTTCAGAGAGTGGACTCAGCTGATGTGGGGATGAATGCGAGGTTTGTAGAGGATTTCAGTATCCGAGTGTGTTTTCATAAACTAGTAGATAATTTGAGTTTAATCTCACTATAATATTGTGGCATCATTAGAGTAAACGTATTATGGGTTATTAAATGTGTCCTGATAGATGGCTTCGAGCCAAGTTGGGGAGGTTGTTGTTGATTAGCTGATTGCACGGTTATGTGCTATGTTGGTTCCTTTTCGAGGTATGCCGGCGGATCAGTCCTGGTTGCAGAAAATGAGCTGAGGATGACACGAGTGAAGAAAATTTTTGATAAAGGTTATCTAGTGCTTCGTAGATGTGAGGAAATAATAGGATGTCTTGAGCTGTTGTTGATAAAGAATGCTTAGTGCATAGAGAAGGAAGATGTTCGTTTGTATTGGAATGAGATCATGTCCTGAGGTGTCAGAGTGCTAATAAGGCACGAGTAGTTCTGTTCGTTAAGTCAGGTAAATTGCAGTTCGAATAAGAGTGAATGACTCTCGTGAATGGTTCTAGTGTTTTGATGATTCGAACAAGTTTGAATAAGGTTGTTGGATGCATTGGTGTTTTTGGTTGAGGTCCCGGGGGCCTCGGAGTGATTTCGGATGATTAAACGGGAATTTTTGAAGCATGTTGCAGGTCTGGTTTTTTATGGCTTCTGGTATTTCCGCATCTGCAGGAAAGGAGCCGCAGAAGCGGTTCCGCAGATGCGGCTGTTGTGTCGCAGAAGCGGTCCTCGATGGACCTGGGCAATTCCGCATAAGTGGAAATTTGGACGCGTAAGCGGTTCCGCAAAAGCGGAAATAACACCGCAGAAACGGTAGCAGGGAAACCGCAGAAGCGGATGTCTGATCGCATAAGCGATGCCTGGGAAATTTAGTGAGAACCGCATAAGCGGTCAATCGGCTGCAGAAGCGGTCCCGCATAAGCGGTAGCGGGACCGCATAAGCAAAAATCGCTGAAGAATTTTAATGAACCAGTGTTCGCAAATTTCAGAAATAAGAAAACGATTTGGACTTCGAACGAGAGGCGATTTTGGGCGATTTTGAAGAGGATTCGAAGGGTTATCAT